>OLKM01001351.1:62631-107971 GCA_900291075.1 Melanogrammus aeglefinus | reverse complement strand
CCTTGTTACCAGTGCCTCTCCATGGCCCAGATACTTCTCACAGGCATGGGATCTTTTCACTCAAAACAGCCGGGCATTTGGCAGACATCTAGAGACCTATTGTTGTCTATCTGGTCCAATTTGGTTTAACGGTCGGATTAACCTTAGCTCTTCACCTCCAGTGAATCTCCAATGTTGCATCAAACTTGGTTTGATCAATCATTGGCCATTCCACACTCTTTCTGAAACTTTTATCCTTTTTGTAGAGTTTATTCTCTGTACTAGAATAAAATTTGACTATGTCTCAATAATAAACCTAATCCAGATTGATGAAGATAACGTTAAGTGCTAATAGAGGTCAGTATGATAAATTACATGCTTTATGGGTTAGGACAATTATAAAGATATATGTGTGCAAGAGTGTGTTGGTTTGAATTTAAATTAACTTGGAATAAAATCCTAACCCACCCTTCCCATCTGCTACACAAATCTGCCAAAACATTGTCTTACAGCAAATGATCAGCTATGGTTAGGGTTACAGAATACACAATACCATCTCTCTCTCTCTCTCTCTCTCTCTCTCTCTCTCTCTCTCTCTCTCTCTCTCTCTCTCTCTCTCTCTCTCTCTCTCTCTCTCTCTCTCTCTCTCTCTCTCTCTCTCTCTCTCGCTCTCTCTCTCTCTCTCTCTCTCTCTCTCTCCCTCTCTCTCTCTCTCTGTCTCTTGCTCTCTCGCTCTCTCACCCTCGCTCTCTGGCCGCTTGCCAATTGCATTCAGAAGACGCTGAATTAGAATTCCTTGGCATGGCCACTGTCTCGTCTACTTTGATTTAATAGTGTAAGGCTGAAGGACGAGGACAGAGGACAGTGAGGGCATAAGGGACAAATACAGAGTAATCCAAGAGGTTTGAACAAGGCTTGGTCGCAGACCTTATACCCTGGGTTTAATGCATCGTTACATAAGAGGACTTGTGTTTGATAACTGTGTTTGTGTATACTGTAGTAATCATGCAACTAATCATGCAATGGAAAGAGTTAAACTGAGATCTGTGTGTCTGTGTGTGTGACTCTCCCTCTCTCTCTCTTTTTGTCTCTTTCACTATATGTGTGTGTGTGTGTGTGACTCTCTCTCTCTCCCTCTCTCTCTCTTTTTGTCTCTTTCACTATATGTGTGTGTGTGTGTGTGACTCTCTCTCTCTCCCTCTCTCTCTCTTTTTGTCTCTTTCACTATATGTGTGTGTGTCTCTCTCTCTCTCTCTCTCTGGCATCCTGCCTCTCTGTCTCTCTCTCTCTCCACTTTCTCCCCCATTCTCCCTCCCTCTCTAAGTACGGTCTCTATCTATCTGCGATCCCTTTTGTCCTCCCCATACACATTTACCCTTTCCCTTTGGTTGTTGGTGCTGCTGCTTGTGGTTGTTGTTGTTGTTGTTTTCATGTTTGTTTCCATGGCCCTCACCTTCCTCTTTATCTCCACCCGGCAGGGTGGTTCCCGTGGCGCCCGGGAGAGGAAGAAGACGGTGTCCTTCAGCAGGAGCCTGTCTGAGAGGAAGATCAGTGGTGCTGCCGACTGTATTCACTCCATGGTGGGCTGACATGGCCTCTTGTCTGTCTCCCTGTAACACCTGCACACACACGCGCGCACACAGAAACAGCACACACGCACACATCAACACATACACGCACGCATGCACGCACGCACCAACACACATACATCAACAAGCACGAACCAACACACACACACACACAAACGCACACTGCATGCCACACACACACACACACACACACACACACACACACACACACACACACACACACACACACACACACACACACACACACACACACACACACACACACACACACACACACACACAAACACACACACACACACACACACACACACACACACACACACACACACACACACACACACACACACACACACACACACACACACACACACACACACACACACACACACACACACACACACACACACACACACACACACACACACACACACACACACACACACACACACACAAACAGCAAGGCATCAGAGAGAAAGATACAGATGTTGACGGATGATGGATATTGACAGACAGACAGAAAGAGAGAGACATATATCGATGTTTATGTACTGCCTATAAGTCATGTCAGAGAAGCTGTTATCCCACTGACAATGAATAAAATACAGAGTAGGGGTCATTGAGAGACAGGTAGCGGTTGGACTTAATCTTTCTAAAGTACATTGGGGAGATTGAATCCCTAGCCAAATCCTCCTAGCCTCTAGCCTGTAGTGTCCTTGTTCCTAGGTGGAGGGCAGTGAACTGCGGAAGGTGAGGCCCAGCTCCAGGGTCTACCCACGCTACTACCTTCTGGACGCTGGGCTCCAGACCCTGTGCTGGGAGCCCTCCAAGAAGGAGTCGGACAAAGCCCGCATCACCCTGCCGTCCATTCGGGAGGTCAGTGTCCGGAACAGTCCTATAATTGAAGGCATTTCAGGACCTGTGGTTTGTTGATTTTCTAGCAAAGGGTGTGGTGCGGAATGCATTGTATATCCTGCGGAGCCTCTCTAAAGGTTATCCAACGTTCACTGATTCATACTACCACTGGCTTAAGGTACGGACGGGCCGTAACACGGAGATCTTCCGTACCAGCGGGCTCTACGAGCAAATCTCGGAGGACTGCGCCTTCTCCATCATCTACGGCGAGACGTATGAGAGCCTGGACCTGGTGGCCAACTCTGCAGAGGTGGCCAACATCTGGGTGTCGGGCCTCCGGTAGGACGCGCAGCAAAGAGGTGATAGTTGGCTGGGACAGACCTACCCCCTTGACCTCATTTCGTCTCGACCGCCCCCCCGCAGGTACCTGTTGCAGTATGGAAAGCACGCCCTGGACATGATCGCCACCAGTCGAGACAGCCTGCGCCTCGGCTGGCTGGAGCGGCTCTTCTCCTCGGGGGTCCGGAAGGACGAGTTGAGGGGGCGGGCGGACGACGCAGAGCCCGTGATCCCCCTGACGGCCGCCATCGCGCTCATCCAGAGCGTGAACCCCGCCGTGAGCGCGTGCAGAGCGGAGCACCGCTTCCACGAGGCCCTGAGGGTCCGCGGGGGGACGGGCGAGACAGGGGTCACCACGCCGGTGAAGGAGAGCTGGTGGAAAGGCGGCAAGGGGGGCAAGAAGCACGTGGGCCAGCAGGTCACCAAGCAGGAGTTCATCGAGGTGTTCCACGACCTCTGTACCCGTCCGGAGATCTACTTCCTGCTGGTGCAGTTCTCGAGCAACAAGGAGTTCCTGGACACCAAAGACCTGATGAGGTTCTTGGAGGCTGAGCAGGGCATGGTTCATGTGGGTAGCACAATCACACACACACACACCATATGAACGTTTGCACATGAATGACGCTTTCTGATTCCCGAACTCAAATAACTCCCTTCCCTGATTCTGCCCGGATCAATCCTTCTGACCAGGTGAACGAGGACGCCAGCCTGGAGGTCATCCAATCCCACGAGCCGTCGGAGGAGGCGCGGCAACAGGGCTGGCTGTCATTGGACGGCTTCACCAACTACCTCAACTCGACCGAGTGCCACCTGTTTGACAGCGAGCACAGCGCCGTGTGCCAGGACATGAGCCAGCCCCTGTCCCACTATTACATTAACGCATCCCACAACACGTACCTGATCGAGGACCAGCTCCGCGGGCCCTCCAACCTGTCCGGGTACGTCCGGGCCCTCAAGATGGGCTGTCGCTGTGTGGAGCTGGATGTCTGGGACGGCCCCGGGGAGGAGCCCGTGGTCTACACGGGACACACCCAGACCCCGCTGCTGGCCTTTCCCAGCGTCCTGGAAGTGATCGGGCGGTTCGCGTTCGTGACGTCCGAGTATCCGTTGATCCTGTGCGTGGAGAACCACTGTTCGCTCCGGCAGCAGCGCGTCATGGGGAAGCATCTGGTCCAGATCCTCGGGGAATGGTTACACACCGACCCCCCCTCCGAGGGGGAATGGTACCTTCCGTCGCCGGACTCGCTGAAGCGTCGGATCCTTCTGAAGGCGCAGAAGTGTGGGCCGGGATCGGAGGGAGCGGACGGGGAGGTGAGCGAGGAGGACGAAGGCGAGGAGATCGGTCGGAGGATAAAAGCGGACAAAAACAGCAGTTTACGGGAGTGCTCCGACGGCGGCACGGAAAAAGAACCGGGACAGAGGAACCCGCCGAGCTCCCCCGTTTCCCCGCTCACTCCTCCGCTCTCCCCTCTGCTCCCTCCCCCTCCTAAGCACCACACGCTCCTGAAGGAGCTCTCCGACCTGGTGTCGCTCTGCCGCTCGGTGCGCTTCGCAGACTTCCAGACGTCGTCGCGGAGCCAGAATCCCTGGGAGCTGTGCTCCTTCCACGAGTCGCTGGCGGTGCGCCTCGCCTGCGAGAGCCCCGGGGACTTTGTGAACCACAACAAGCGGTTCCTGTCTCGGGTGTACCCCAACCCCATGCGCGTGGACTCCAGCAACATGAACCCCCAGGACCTCTGGAAGTGCGGGTGCCAGATCGTGGCGATGAACTACCAGACCGCCGGTTTAATGATGGACATGAACACGGCCTGGTTCAGGCAGAACGGGAGCTGTGGTTATGTGCTGCGTCCAGCCATCATGAGGCAGGAGGTTTCCTATTTCAGCGCCAACACCAGAGAGATGGTGCCCGGTGTGGCGCCGCAGCTGCTCCATGTGAAGGTGTGTGCAGACATAAGTAGTAAAAATGAACAACGTAAGGCAGAGCTATGGTTGGCGTGGCAGTCACAGTGTTGTCTCTAGGGCATGACACCAAAAAAATCCACCGAGTGGATTTTGTTTTGTGAAATACACAAATATCACTTTCAGTGATCTGCCAAATTAATTGCGGCTGTCATAAAAGGGTCCCGTTGATTTATTAACATTTTGGGTTTACTTTCCAAATGAAACATTTTTACATGTTAGATATTAAGATTTAAATCCTGTGCAGAACAGGGATATGACTAGAGGAATACCAAACTGGATCCGTTGAAGTGAACCAGCCAATATGTGACCGGGCCCCTCCAGGTGATCAGCGGGCAGAACCTGCCCCGGCCCCTGGGCTCGGGGGCCAAGGGGGACGTGGTGGAGCCCTACGTCTATGTGGAGATCCACGGCATCCCGGCCGACTGCGCCGAGCGCCGCACCCGCACCATGACCCAGAACGAGGGGAACCCCATCTTCGACGAGAGCTTTGAGTTCCAGATCAACCTGCCCGAGCTGGCCATGGTCCGCTTCGTGGTGCTGGACGACGACTTCATCGGCGACGACTTCATAGGTTCGCTTCCCCAGCCTTTCCTGTTCCCTAACCCTGTACCCCTGCTCATTTTCTGTATTTCTGTGTTCCCTGATATTGAAGGTTACCCTTAATACATCTTTTATATAATCCCAACTATTGGTCCAATGTGTTTTTTGTATTGTTTGTCTTTTTAGTGATCCACTGTACAGCACTCTGGCGAGTTATGTTCTGTGTAAATGTGCTTTATAAATTAAATTGACTTGCATACTACTGAACCCTTTTCTCTGAAAACACTTTAAATCCTGCAACCGGGGAAAAAAAAAAAAGTGCTTCCTATAGTTAAGTCTAAAAGTGCAGTGTGGTTTCCCTCAAGGTCCCGGTGCCATGTGTTGAAATGGAAACTCTCCCTGATCCTGACAGGTCAGTACACCATCCCCCTGGAGTGTGTCCAGCCGGGCTACAGGCACGTCCCGCTGCAGTCGCTCACGGGCGAGGAGCTTCCGCACGCCCGGCTCTTCGTCCACGTGGCGCTGTCCAACCGCCGGGGCGGGGGCAAGCCTCAGAAGAGAGGGCTGTCGGTGCGCAAGGCCCGGAAGGGGCGGAGCTACGCCGCGCTGAGAGACCTGGGCGTCCGAGCGGTGGACGAGGTGTTCAAGACGGCCGCCCCTCTGCTCAGAGAGGCCACGGACCTGAGGGAGAACATGCAGGTGAGGAGGTGGAGGAGCCATGGTGTTCACACGGTTGACACGGAGTGTTTTAGTGCTGATTAGCCGTTAGAAGCCGTTTTGAAAATCTGCCTCTTCTGACATCACAAGTGGGCGTGTCCGCCTAGATGTGTGCTGGATAGATCAGTCTACCAGCCGCCCCGGTGGATTGTAGCAAACGTTGCTCATCTATCCGTCATGCATCAAGGTGGACACGCCCACTTGTGATGTCAGAAGAGGCCGAATTTCAAAACGGCTTGTTACCGGCTAATAACACTCACACCTGGTGGTGGTATAATACGTCACCTTTAATGTGTTGTCCCTGTCCAAACATATCTGTAGTGACTCATATAATGGCAGTTAGAGACACAAATCTAGTACAGAAAAATAAATAAAAAAAAGAGGAAGAAGGAAGTGAAAAAGTTTGTCATGGTTGGATGATTTAATGATCAAACCAACGCCCTCATTTCCTCTGCGGTTGCTGTCTTTGTGCTCATGTTCAGTAAAAAGTGAAACCTCACGCTTGGCTCACGAGGGGAAAGAACTCCTCGGAAAGCGTCTGTGTTTCAGACCGCTTCGGCACAAACGCCTTAAGCAGCTCAACCGATCAGTCGGAGAGGCTGATCGATAGGCCGTCAGATCAATGAGCCCACGGGGGGGCGAGCGGCGAGGGGCGGCAGGAAGCCAAGCGTCTGTGAGGGGGGGGGACGGACATCATTGGTCCTTCCACATTTAAATCAGCGCTTGTTTCTTTTCAATGATTAATCCGGTTTGCCATCGATCCACACACAGACCCCTTTGAGACCCTGCCAAGTCTGTTGGTACATTTATTTGTTTATATATATATATGTATTTATTTTTATATTTTTCAATAAAAATCAAAATGAGGGGGGAGCATATTTGTAACCCAACGTCCTTGTCCCCCCCCCCCCCAGACCTCGGTGGTGGTGTTCAGGGAGCTGTGCGGGGTGCCGGCGGTGGCCAACCTCATGCAGTGCGTGCGGGGGCTGGCCTCCTGCGTGGCGGGGCCCGACGGGAACCCCCTGCTGCTGTTCGACCTGCGCGACGACTACCCCGCCCTGGAGCCCCAGGGGCCCCTCCCCGACGTGCTGCGGAAGGTGGTCTCCGCCTTCGAGATGGTGATTGTTTCACTTTACCTTACCCCCCCCATCCCCTCACCCATTCTGCTCCCGCCTCTTCCTCCCTGCATCCCTTGCTCTGGACCTCTCCCAAACTCTTATTTTGTTCCCCGGCTCCCTCGGCCAATCAGCATTGGTCGTTCCCCACAGACACTCCCCCTGCGTTATGGGCTGGGAGATGTGATGCGAGCGAGCGCTGTGTTCTTTTGCCAGAATCGATCTCTCTTCGCACAGCTGGCCGGTTTTACGTGTAATCCGACGTTGCGCGAAACGAATCCCCAGGATTTCATTTCGATAGATCCCGCCATCTCTGGGATGGGTGTCTCCGAGGCATCGGCAATTTGGAGACACTGTGAAAGGAAGAAGGAGCATTGGTGTGGATGTGTGTGTGAGTGTGTGTGTGTGTGTGTGTGTGTGTGTGTGTGTGTGTGTGTGTGTGTGTGTGTGTGTGTGTGTGTGTGTGTGTGTGGTGTGTGTGTGTGTGTGTGTGTGTGTGTGTGTGTGTGTGTGTGTGTGTGTGTGTGTGTGTGTGTGTGTGTGTGTGTGTGTGTGTGTGTGTGTGTGTGTGTGTTTGTGTGTAGGTGTGTATGTGGGTGTGTGTGTGTGTAGGGGTGTGTGTGTGTGTGTGTGTGTGTGTGTGTGTGTGTGTGTGTGTGTGTGTGTGTGTGTGTGTGTGTGTGTGTGTGTGTGTGTGTGTGGTGTTGGTGCATGTGTGTGTACTGTTCACGTGTAGAGGAGACCAGCAGCACTCATAATCAACACTCTGGCTATGCGTACTTGGAGCAGCCAGATACACACGCTGCCATGGAGATGAATGGGGGTCTTTCTGCTCCTTCTATTAGGTTATGATTAAGATCTTCATGTATAATATGTGACACTTTAATTTAGCCAGAGCATTTCCTCACTGCAGCAGCCTGCGGATTGCCTTCATGGCTGGATTGAATGCTTGCAATAAGAGAGGCTGTTGTGTGCACGTGTTAGTGCACGTGTTTGTGTATATATTGTGTATGTTTAGCCTGTGTTTGTGTGTATCATTTATATTTGTGTGTTGGTGTGTTTGTGCTTGTGTGTGTGTTTGAACCTGACTATGCGGCTGTATGTGTGTGTGTGTGTGTGTGTCTGTATGTGTGTGTGTGTGTCTGTATGTGTGTGTGTGTGTGTCTGTATGTGTGTGTGTGTGTGTGTGTGTGTGTGTGTGTGTGTGTG
The DNA here is from genome assembly GCA_900291075.1 of Melanogrammus aeglefinus. NCBI lineage: Eukaryota > Metazoa > Chordata > Actinopteri > Gadiformes > Gadidae > Melanogrammus > Melanogrammus aeglefinus. Next base: position 99,669 of record OLKM01001351.1, on the reverse strand, counting down.
TGTGTGTGTGTCTGAATGTGTCTGTATTTGAGCTTGCACACCTGTGTGTGTGTGTGTGTGTGTGTGTGTGTGTGTGTGTGTGTGTGTGTGTGTGTGTGTGTGTGTGTGTGTGTGTGTGTGTGTGTGTGTGTGTGTGTGTGTGTGTGTGTGTGCGGTGCGTGTATGTGTGTGTGCATGGCTCCCTGTGAAAACAACCACATGTCCAGCCGCTAGGATCAGAGTTGGGACTGCCTGGGTTTTCTTAGAATACGATTAGCATACAATTTAACGTCATTTGGCTAAATGGATTCCACACTCCAGCCTGAAGCCTTAGACGGGCTGGTGCAGGGGTTGGCCAAAGACACAGCCGGGTAACGGGAACATTGTGCGGTGTGTGTGTGCTGATGTGCACCAGTACTATAGCAGTTAATTCTCATTTGTCAAACACCATCCTTTTTCTTCGCATGGTGGGGGTCGAGTCCCAGCAGACTGCGGTAAGAGGAGGTGGAGTATTAATCAGCCAGAGGTCCCAGGTGTCATCAGGGATGTGTGTGTTGAGTGTGTGTGTGTGTGTGTGTGTGTGTGTGTGTGTGTGTGTTCACAGTTATTTTTAGAGGTGCTTGTCACATTCAACTCAGGGTCGGCCCTTGCTATTAGATTCGCTCTAATTAGTCGTTAAAAATAATAGCTGTCACTTATTGAGCTATGAAGGACTGACCAATCAACAGAGAGCAAATACAAATTACCTGGATAGCATTATTGAAATATAAAACATTGTCAGGATTATCCTACCCCAAAATATGTGTTTGTGTTCCTCTCTGAGCTGCAAAGTATACACTGAGCACTACTCTTCAGCCTCAGTGTTTCTAATAGAATCCATTCAACCCACAGATGGTCCGCGCCAGCCGAGCTGTGGTCGAGCTGTCTGACGGAATCTATGAGAGGATCCTTCACATACAGACCACAGGTGTGTGTGTGTGTGTGTGTGTGTGTGTGTGTGTGTGTGTGTGTGTGTGTGTGTGTGTGTGTGTGTGTGTGTGTGTGTGTGTGTGTGTGTGTGTGTGTGTGTAGGAACCGACCAGGCAGGGCTCATTAAAGCCACGGTTCAGCTCACCGTGAGAAAACTCCCCCCCACGACTGTCCTCAGCGGGGGGGGGGGGGAGTCAGAGAGAGAGAGAGAGGAGAGAGAGAGAGAGAGAGAGAGAGAGAGAGAGAGAGAGAGAGAGAGAGAGAGAGAGAGAGAGTGTGTGCAGCAGTGTGTTAGCACAGCTTCATGCTTGCTTGCTATCCTCCCCTTGCAACCGCTCAATTTCTTCCTGTTTCTTATCTACTGATTGCCTCCCTCACTTCCTCTAAGTCTTGTGTGCTCCACCATGTCTGTCTCTCTCTCTCTCTCTCTCTCTCTCTCTCTCTCTCTCTCTCTCTCTCTCTCTCTCTCTCTCTCTCTCTCTCTCTCTCTCTCTCTATTTCGAGGGTTAACCGCTCTCTGCTGCTGCACAATTGGCTCTCCCTGTTCAAAGCCCCCGCCGGTTACCCCAATGTCACTGGAGAAGACCCCCCGGTGACCCCCCCATGCGTTTGGGACAGATCCAGGCTATGGATGTGCCCGCAATGCCCTTCAGTGAATGGGCCAGTCCAGTCTTAACCACCACAGCCACCGGTTGCCAAGTCCTCTGGAATTAAGCCGTTGTGTTGTCTGTGAGCAGATGCATGTTTGTTTGCGATTTCCTCGGACTGGAATTCTCCCCGGGTTGACGGGGAGACGCATGATTTTTGTCGCCAGACGGCCGTCGCCATGGTGATGATAAAAACAGCTCTTATGCACTTTTAGTTCACAGTCACCTGAAGTGCCTTACAGAGAAGCTAATTGAATCGGATACGCCCCCTGCTGCATACGATCAAACGTAAAAGGGTCTGAAGATGTTATGTTATGGTCCGCTTCGCCCCTGTGAAGACAGAGCCAAGGGGCTGATGGAAATGAGCACGGGGTCCCCTAGAATAGGCACAGCCATCTAGAGCAGCTTTGAAGCATCCCTGTCCTCTGTGGAGTACAACGGCGCCGATTGTGATCAGGTTAGGGTTGATGGATGACGTGGGCACCAGAGAGGCTGCTGGGAGATCATTCAATCACAGAAAGGAAATGGTGGAATGATTGGTATGGCGCGTGGTGAATGAATGGTACCTCGCCCTTGGAATGTATGGGGGACGTATAGGAATGAGCCTGGGGTTCACAGAGGTGGACCGGGCCTGTTGCCGCAGCACGTCGCTGGTGTTACACAATAAGAAGGGCTGGTGTTGTACAACTAGGACGGCTGGTGTTGTACCATAAGGATAACTGGTGTCATCAATCGTATTGTTAAATTAAAAAAAAAAGGATTGCTGATCTTCTTGAATAGGGATGCCAAAAGTAAGAACCTGTTTTTATTTATGCACCTAATTCCCCTTTGCACAGTGGAATGTATACCAGTTGTTGCGGTGGCAGCTTTGGTAAAAGGCATTGTTAGCCCTTCCTCTCTGACTGGGTGTCAGATTAGTTTTTTTGTCAAACGCTACGAGGCATCTTTATATACCAGCAAGCAGTAGGCACACCAAGGCAGCCCCGAACAAAAGCATGATCGATGTCTGTTTGTTTGACAGGGAAATAGCTTTGCACACTAGAACACGCGCACACACACACACACACACACACACACACACACACACACACGCACACACACACACACACACACACACACACACACACACACGCACACGCACACACACACACACACGCACATACACACACCGTAATGGCACAGAGGTTGCCAGGCAACCACAGCAATGAGTATTTTTCCGGCAACCACTAAGTGTGTGTGTGTACTGAGCTGGAGAGCCGGGAGAATTGTGTGTTGCAGGTGAATGCTTGTTGCTTTTACTTTGGAGACATTTCATTGTTGTGTGTCACGTGTTTGTGCGCTTGTTGATGCCAGAACTCCTCCCCTTCCCTCCCCCACCCCACCAAGCAGTTATTGCTTATGAGCCCCCCGCGTGAACTCAATCCCACGGTTCCCATGGTAACCCTGACAAGGTGGCCTGGATGCCCGGCATGTGGTAGCAGACCGCCACACACCTCCACCCCCCCGTCCTCCATCGCTGACCCGCGGCTCCCATGACGGGGGTCCCGTCTGACACAAGCCCACCGCGCCCAGAAGAACCACGGCGGTGACTCAGGTTCTATGTTCATACCGTTCATTCTGGTTCTTCTCATGCACAGCCATGGAGTACCACGAGAAGCTTCAGGACCTGGTGGTCCGAGAGGGCCAGAGGGTCCGCAAGGTCAGCCGGGCGCTGGAGAGCTTCAGCTGGAACATCACGCTGCTCAAGGTCGGGGCACACACACACACACACACACACACACACACACACACACACACACACACACACACACACACACACACAGCCCCCGCCAAAAGGGATAGCGGCGACGTCGCCCTACAGTGGGTCGTTCATGTCGTCCTCCCTCTCTGCTGACGTCTCCTCTCCACTCTACCCCCCCCCCCCCCACAGGGCCAGGCAGACCTGCTGAGGCAGGCCAAGGCGGAGGTGCGTGAGAACATGAAGCAGGTCCACTGTGCCGCTCTCACCAGCAGCCTGACCAAGAAGGGCTCGGCCGCGGGCCCGGGGGGCGGCAGCCTGGGCCGCACCCGCTCGCTGCCCCAGTGTCGCCAGCCCTTCACCGCCCCCGTCGCCGCCTCCACACCCGGCCCCACCCGGGGGAGGGGGCCGTTGCCGTAGCAACACCCCCCCCCGCACACATACTCAACACACACTCAAACACACACAACGCACGCATCACCCCCCCCCCCCCCCCAAGTACTTAACGGCAGCAGTATATTGGTAGATATGGTCGATTACTGGGGGGGGGGGGGGGGGGGGAGAAGAAAATAGGACATCCGCACCTTCGTGTCGGCAGTCACAAGCCATAGAGACGATAGCCATATTATTGTGTATGTTGCCACGGAAACTGTACCGGCGATGCTTTATCTCTCTGAATATAGAGACTATTAAAAACTGTTCACCTGATGGTAATCTCTCACGGTAGGAGAGCCCCTGTCGAAAATAAGAACATTTTAAGTCAGCCTGTTGAGAATAAATGTACTGATTGTTGTGAAAATGTAAACAATGGCTTTGTTGATCGCCCCTTCAGAGCAATGGAGTCGTATCTTCGTATACCACCCCCCACCCCCAACCACACACTGTTGTGCTTCAGCAAGTACAGAAAGTGAAGTGACAAAGTCATCCTTCTGGCCATGCTCAGAACGACACAAGTCTCCGAAGTGGCGATCCCACTTGTGATTTGACATGTTCACTGTCTGAGCCCCTCTCAGCTGTAAGGGTTAGAGCTGGCACATAAGACTCTTAGTGGGTGAGACGCATCAAGCATTTTAAAGACTGTGCCGGGAATCCAATGTGAAACCACTCTGGTTTTAGTTTCGGCGTTGGCCGTTGCGTCTGAACAAAATGTGGTTAACAGTATGCAAATAATTATACATGTGACTTTCTGGTGACGTTTCTAAATGCATTGATATCGGGTTGCATCCAATTGTTGCACAAAAAAATAATTGAACAAAAAAGGTACCAAATGATATTTTTTCTAAATTCACATAAATTGAGGGCCACTACCAAGGCCTGCCAATAGGGAACAAGTCCTTGCACCGAGATCCAGATTGCTGTCCCACAGTCACCAAGTTATTCTATTTTTTTGTAGACAAAGAAAATACATAACTTATTTGTAATAGATAAATGGTTCAATGTACCGTCATGTGTACGTGAAAGGTTATATTGTCATCATCTGCACCCAGTCTGTACAGAAATAAACTAGCTTTTAAGTATTGTTGAGTTTGTGGTCACTTAATCTACAGGAAAGGGTTTACTACTTAACTGACCAGTTTGTAGAAGGCAAAATCCAGCGCAATACAAGTGATCGTTGTATATAAGTCCGTTTTAATGGTGATTCTTATTCTCAATTATTTGTCGGTCAAAATCCCAGAGCTGCATCCATTTGCATTCTTATTAATACCTTGACATTTACTACAATGCAGTGGGAGTTCGACAAAGTTGAGGAATGTCATATATTTCCATAAATTTACAATTATTACTACATACAAAGAGATCATCATTTACATTGATTTGTGGGCTGAGACACCCACAGAGGTGGGACAAATAACGTTTCTCCAAGCAGAGTAAACATGGAATAGCAAGAGCAATGTTGTTTTTATTGATCTACAATTAATTTCATTTGATGGGAAGCGAAGAGGGCCATTCTCCATGCATACTTCTTTCATGGCTAACTGCAGGTGAGCAGAAACATAGAACAAAGTAAAACAGGTAAAACGTTTCTATTGGAATCTATGTAAAAAAACCTGAAGACAACCCTATTCCCTACCACATATTTTAATCATTTATAACTCGCAAATGTGGTTCTATGGATTTAAAATAGACTTAAAAAACAAAAACAAAAAAAAAAAACACATTAACATAAGAACATTGGGTTTAGTTGCTTCGAGTGAAAAACAGTTTGAGGCACTGGTAGAAAAAGACAGAAGAGGCCAGAATTCAATAAACAGTGTCTTCCCTCGCATTCACATACAATGACCGACATTGCAGAGACAGAATATTGGCTATGTCTCCGCACTCGGGGACAGGCAGAGATTTTGTAATTAGTACAGTTGGCTTATGGCAAGTACTGGGGAGCTTTCGCTCCCAGTTCTTAACGTGAAGTTTGGAGCGCCACGGTATCGAGACACAGTAACGTGGTCTGTTGGCGCCCCCTGCTGACAGAAAATGGCGCTACGGTTAAAAGTCATGGGATGAGTGAGGTTAGATGGTTGCCAGAGGAAGCCTAAGCATAGAGGGAGAGGACAGGCCTACGGTAGGTAAATGTAGATAGCGTACAGCCTCAGGTCAGAGAACAATAAAAAGAACAACGACAGAGGGGGATAGGTTATAAGGTATCGATGGCAAAGTGGCTGATCTAACGAAGCTAGGAAAGTGTCTTTAGTCCACAGGTGCAAGTTTGTATTCTTTACCGCGGGTGAAGGGGAGAGAGAGCGTCCTCCGAGTGGGCGGCGCATTCACAGATCATTGGGGTTGACGATGGTGAAGTCAGAGTCTTTGCTGTTGGTGGAGCCCTCGTCGGGGCTGGAGGAGCCCGAGGTGACCACGCAAGCGATCAGGGGGTCCTGGAAGCCCCCGGCCAAGCCCTCGGGCTCCAGACGCACCGAGCCCCGCCCCCTCCTGACGGGAGGCGTGGATCCGCCTCCTCCGCCGACGTCCCCCCCCCGGCCGCTGCCCCCGACCGGCGCCGGGAGGTCTCCCTCCTGGGACACCAGGATGTAGTCGTCAAAGTGCTTCCCCTCTGGAGCTACTGGTGACGCCACCTGGTGGGGGAAGAGTATGGTAATGTTCTTTAAAAACGGTTTGGTTTGATTGATTTGAGTTCATTGATTATAGGAGGAGGCAGAGTGTCGGTAGAGAGACCTTTTAGAGCTATTCTAGTCAGTATGTGTACACTTCTCCCAAATTAAGTTTTTTTTCTATATTGGAAGCCCCCTTTTCAGAAAACACTCAATGATGAGGCACCCTCTCAGCAAACGTTGAGAAGGTGTATCTCAGCGTTTGAGAAGCACGTTGAGAAGCGTCTCAATGTGAACACGTTGTCGCCTTATCCACTTCTCATCACACTGCGACTCCTAATCAACCTCAATTTAAAATGTCCTTCAGCGTAGGAAGGGAGTATAGCAGAGGGTCCTCGAATTGATAAAAAAATGAATGGAATTGAAAGTGGCTCAGTCTTTTTAAGCGAAGAAAAAGCTATAAAAAATATTTCTGGTCTGTGAACAGTCTCCAGTTTCAGGGAAACGCATCGGGCTGGTCAATGATCCACAGTAAATCCTCATGAATGGTTTCCTGTGCCCATCTGTAACTCTTATAGATCAATATAAACCTTAAGGAACTTTGCCATTAATCCATGAGTAAATAGTGAAAAACAAATCTCTGTACATCTAGATAAAAACACAGCCTTGTTTTTACTACAATTCTGACCCGTCTAACCTGTTTTTCTTGTGGCGTGTGGACCTGTGGATCCTTCACCTCCTCCTCCTCTTCCCTCCTCCTCTTCCTCTTCCACGCTCAGGCTGCGGCCACGCTCAGACTCGCGGCCCGGTAGACTGCTGGTGGGCGGTCGTTCGCCGGCGGCAGCAGAGGCAGCAGAGGCAGCAGCGGCGGCGGCGGCGTTGGAGGCGGTGGTGTAGTGGTCGTCAGCGATGGAGATCTCCTCATTCTCCTCCGCCTCCAGCTGGCTCTGGTTGAAGCGCAGAGCCCCCTTCAGGATGTCCTTGATCTGGACGGAATGGAGGCGAAAGATGCAAATGGTGTTCAAAGGGAACACTTCTTGTGTTGCTGCCAGCCAAGGAAATGTACAACTCTTTTATTCACCTTTCACTCAGCCGATCTGTTTGCTTTGTGCTCAAAGAGAAGCCTCACTAATCCCCAATTTATTATAATCGCGACTCTCCTTCATCCAAATAATTGGAACACTACGTTCTCTCTCCAGCGGTTACTCTCGTCTCCGTCGTCCTCTTCCTGTGAAACCTAAACCCTTGCGAGACCCACTCACACACCTGCTTGAGTCCAGCCAGGGACACCAGCACTTCATCTTCCTTCTCTATGTGTTCCTGTAGAACCACGTCCTGGATCTTACCTGGGAAGAGTAGACACACAGAGAACCAAGGCCAAAAAGGTCACTCCAGCGAAGGGATCCTCTGCTTAATGTTGGCAATTACACACTGTATCCCCAATAAGTTACCCAAAAATAATCAACAAAGCGCTCATACAAAACACTTGTTGGCTCCCAGTACCAAGGCAAGCCCTGCTGGCGTAGGGTTTGCTTTATGAGGTGGTCAGACACAGAGGAGGTTGACCTTGAGGGCGATGATGAGCCAGCTCTCTGGCTAAACCGTTTAGTGGCGGCAGTAGCTCAGACTCACAGATGTGCGTGTTCATCATCTTGGCACAGTACTTGCTCATGGCCTCCAGGTCGTTGATCTGGCCCTGTAGGAAGGACACCTGGGCCTCCAAATCTTCCTCCTGATGACACACACACACACACACACACACACACACACACACACACACACACACACACACACACACACACACACACACACACACAGGCTCTTGTTAACGGTCAAACGCAGTTCATTAACAGCGTTAGAGTCAAGAATAGAGGTGGAATATAATCAAGGTGGAATAGAATGGAAAACGATGCAAGAAAAAGTCCAGTGATGAGATACATACATACATGAGATAGAGCGACATGATAGACATTGAGAGAGCAACATTAAGATATAGCAACATGATAGAGAGACATTGAGATGGAGCATCATGATAAGAGACATTCAGAGACACATTCAGAGAGCAACATACGATAATTTAGAGAGCGACATGATAGAGACATTAAGATAGAGCCACTTGATCGGGAGACATGGAATTGAGCGACAGGATAGAGACATGGAGATAGAGACGTTCAGAGAACGACATGATAGAGACATTACAGAGACACGGGGATAGAGCAACATGATGGGGAGACGTTGAGAGAGCGACACTCTAGAGACATTGAGACATTATAGAGACACGGGGATAGAGCAACATGATGGGGAGACGTTGAGAGAGCGACACTCTAGAGACATTGAGACATTATAGAGACACGGGGATAGAGCAACATGATGGGGAGACGTTGAGAGAGCGACACTCTAGAGACATTGAGACAGAGACATTACAGAGACACGGGGATAGAGCAACATGACGGGGAGACGTTGAGACGGAGACATTACAGAGACACGGGATAGAGCAACATGACGGGGAGACGTTGAGGACGGAGCGACATTTCTAGAGACACGGGGATAGAGCACACTACGGAGACGTTGAGACGGAGACATTACAGAGACAGGGGATAGAGCAACATGATGGGGAGACGTTGAGAGGGAGACTCTAACAGAGACTACGGGGATAGAGCAACATGACGGGGAGACGTTGAGACGGAGACATTACAGAGACACGGGGATAGAAGCAACATGACGGGGAGACGTTGAGACGGAGACATACAGAACTCCGAGGATAGAGACACATGACGGGGAGACGTTGAGACGGACATTACAGAGACACGGGGATAGAGCAACATGACGGCGGAGACGTGAGACGGGGACATTACGATGACACGGGATAGCGACACTTGACGGGAGACGTTGAGACGGAGACATTACAGAGACACGGGGGATAGAAGCAGACATGAGCGGCGCTCTAGAGCGTTGAGACGGAGACATTACAGAGACACGGGGATAGAGCAACATGACGGGGAGACGTTGAGACGGAGACATTACAGAGACACGGGGATAGAGCAACATGACGGGGAGACGTTGAGACGGAGACATTACAGAGACACGGGGATAGAGCAACATGACGGGGAGACGTTGAGACGGAGACATTACAGAGACACGGGGATAGAGCAACATGACGGGGAGACGTTGAGACGGAGACATTACAGAGACACGGGGATAGAGCAACATGACGGGGAGACGTTGAGAGAGCGACACTCTAGAGACATTGAGACAGAGAGACATTACAGAGACACGGGGATAGAGCAACATGATGGGGAGACGTTGAGACAGAGGGACATTACAGAGACACAGGGGATAGAGCAACATGACGGGGAGACGTTGAGACGGAGCGAGCAGCGGGCCCCTCACGTTGTCCTTCTTGCCCATGCTCTTGCTGTGGGAGCGCGAGCGCGTGATGTTGAAGAAGGACTCCTTCCTGCTGGCGGACAGCGGCGGGGAGGCCGCGCTGGCGTCGCTCCCCCTGGAGGACGGGAGGGGAGGGGAGGCCGTGCTGTGACCCCGCCCCCCGACGCCAAGGCTCTCCACGCTGGGGGAGGAGCTCACTGCCCTGGACCGTTGCCCTGGAGACGGGTGGAGGGGGAGGTACAGGTCAAGCGTTTGCCTGAAGTGGTGCAAAGAATAGGTTTGTGTTGTTTTTGTTACCGACGACGCTTTACCTATGAAAATGCAACCAACCCCCCTCCCCCAAATAAATAAATAAGAGGTTTGAGTGCAGGTAGGATAATATCAGTTTGCAAACAGAACCAAATCAGCGCAGACGGCCATGATCAAATAATGGACAATAATACAAAAAACAATGACAGCATGAAGCAAGCCAATGGAGACACATTTTAAAATTGTGTAAAAATCATATTTTGAATGATGTTGCAACTTAAAAGCTATGGAGAATACTTTAATAAACTTCTATGGTCGTAAAACTGTCCCAAGGAAATCTTTGTATCAAATGCCTTCAGTTTCCTCATGTCCCACACTGCCCTCTGCTGGGCAGTACCAAGTACTACACACAGTGAGTCCGTCTTAACTGAAGGCCATCACATGCGGTCCATGAACTAACGGGTTTTGGCCTGTACTGTATGGGCAAATGTCAAGGTCAGAGTGTGCGTGTAGGGCGGCGTTCATGCGGAGACAAGCATTGACAACATGGATAGGTTTATAGGAATGTATATACACACACACACACACACAGTTGCCGTGGCAGCAGTTACCTTGTGTGTCATTGTAATTCTGAACTTGGAGAGTTTCCTGTGACGTGTCGCCTGAAACTACATCTAACACATTGGAGAGTCAGGTCCAATGTCACACACACACACGCACACACACACGGCACATGCTCTTGTTAACTTTCACATGCGGTTAAAGTTGGTCTTTCAAATCAGGGAAGTGAGTCATCGAGGCACAGCTGGGCATCTCCCTCAAAAGGCCAGTTCACGTGTGTGCACCAGTGAACCAGTGAACAGACACTTTGCAAAACAAATGCTCAGGTTAATCATAGATATTCAAAGTGGAAGGGATGCTCTTTCATTTCTAGGGTGTCCATTTCGGCTGAAAGCGAAATTCATGCTAGCTGCACTGAAACCGTTGTGGGCTTCCCTTATGAGATGAGATGATGTTTGCTTCAATAGGTTTTTATTCTCTCAAATTCTTTTGTTTGGTTTTATTATAACAAAAATGAATCCATACTCTCCCCTAACGCAATATAAAAAAAATATATATCAAATGAATATATATATAAAAATATATCCTAATATATAATGTTTGAGACGACGACGCCGTCTGCGTTAGGGTCGGTTCTCTCCCCCCCGCCCCCACCCACCTTTGCTGAGGTGCGCGGGCATGCTCTCTGACTTGAGCAGGCGGGGGTGCTGCTCCGGGCCCTGGCTGTGGAGCGTCTCCACCAGGGGGCGCGGCGGAGGCAGCTGCACGGCCCCCGGGGTGGAGGAGGAGGAGGAGGGAGGAGGTGCTGCGGCGGCGGTGAAGGAGGAGGAGTGCACCTCGGCGTTGATGGGCGAGAAGCCGGCCGGGGCGCCCTGGACGGCCGGGGAGATGAGCTTCCTGCCAAAGTTGAGCAGGCTGCTGGACACCTTGTTGATGTTGAGGGGGGGCGCTTTGGCCCCGCCGGGGGCGCTGGAGAGGGGGGGGGGGGGGGGTTTTAGTTGATTATCGTGGAATTTGTTTTAACATTGTTTTATCTTTGCAAAAAATAAACTAAATGAATGCTGCTTGGTGACGACTAACAGGTGGACTGTGGACGTCAAACACCCTGACCGCTAGACTACGTCAAAGAGTAGAGTGTGTGTGTGTGTGTGTGTGTGTGTGTGTGTGTGTGTGTCTCTCTCTCTCTCTCTTTACCGGGTCTTGTTGACCAGGTCCGCTCCCCTTGTCTTGTAGTAGTCCAGGTTCTGTTGGAACTGGTAGTTGGCGGGCCGCGGGTTGTTCTACAGAGAACAAGAGGATTTAATCACGTCGCCTCACAGACAATTTATTGTAAAGCGGCCCATCAATTAAATAGGATATCCACTCTAATTATTTATAAAAAAAAGGAGTCTTTTAGTCATCTGTAGGGAAGAGTTTGCATTTGTGAACAATATAATAGAAAACTGAGTATGCATGAAACCCCATGATGTGACGGTATGCATGCGTGCGTTTTCTTTATGCAACAGTGACCCCGGTCAACGACATTAACTCTGACTCAGTGGTCCTCCCTGAGGTGAGACGGGGATAAAAAGCTGTGTGACAGGTTGATTGCTGGAGTTCAGTAAGGACTTGGTGAGGGAGAGAGGTGGCGTTTGTTTGTTGTCTTGTTTGTTGTCTTGTTTGTGTGGTTCAATGACCGTAGAGAAGGAATAGAAGATGGCTTGTGCCATGTGTGAGCTGAACTTTCACTGACATCTTCCAGACGAAAGACGCTTAAATACGAAAAAGAGACTCGGTCACGGGAAAACCACAAGTCATATGTTGTTGGGACACTTTCAGTGCTAAAACTTCACGAAAATGCTTGACAGTCAAGGATAAGTTTGATAAGTGTACAGGGGAAGAAGGACAGAAAGAAAGGGGGACAGTTTAAGAGATAATGAAAAAAAAATACAGAAAAGAGGAAGGAAGTGACATTTCCCAAAAGGTTGGCGTGTTTGGTTACCTTGGGATCGCGGAGGAACAGGGCCTTGTGGAGCAGTGCATGGATGTCTCCTATGGGAGGGTAGTGCATCAGAAGGCCCAGGCAGGTCTGGAAGTTGCTAGCAATCACTGAGGTGGCGAGACGGAAACAACGCACCGAAATCAAGTCACATGGTGCATGTAAAATCTGGATCTGAAATAGGATACACTGGCTGTATTAGTCGGTTCAATTGACACTTGATACTGCCAAGAACAAAAGAGGAGACCTTTGAGGAAGTCAAACTAACAATAGAAAATCAAACAGCCTCAAGGGATTAAGACATAATGTAATATTCGCATTAGGTAATGATGAATACTAATTTCCTTTCTATACTTGCTTATAATGCACATCAAATACTTTTGTTTGAGTTGAATATATGCGTGGATTATTTTATTAATCCAGTTTAAACTGATGGTGAGTTGTTCCTATCAGAATGTTCTTGGGCCATGAAAGGAGGGCTGAAGATGGCGTCTCCCGGTACGTACGCGCGTCTCGGATGTAGAGCAGCATGGCCACGAAGATGTAGTCCACCAGGTCCAGGGTGATGCTGTCTGCGAAGAGAGCGTCCCACACTACCAGCAGGTCCTGCAGGGGGAACTCCCGGCCGAAGAGCAGACGCACCCACCGGCTACACACACACACACACACACACACACACACACACACACACACACACCATTAGAAACCCTATCTGAAGACACACACACTGTGGAGATGTATAGTTCAGCATAAACACACAACTTTCTTAAAAAAAAAAAAGTTATGTTTTTATCCCCGTTTAATTCTTATTACTGCCCTGTACTTTGGCTGGGACAGCCAAAGTACCATCCAGGGTAGTATAGTACATCTGGTGTTTTATTTTAGCAAGGTTATGTGCTTTAATACAATCTCATTGGGGAAGGACAATCTAAAAGGCTTTTTTTTTGTATAGAACATTAAAAATTAATAATACATGCACAAAACACACACACACACACACACAGACTCACATGCCATAGATCTGGGGGGCAATCTCCAGCCGGTTAACGTGCATGTGCAACTCCACATCGTGCTTCTTCACAAGCTGGTCCTGGATACGGTTGACTTTGGTCACTATGGCAACAGAGGGCCCGGTGTCCTGAGGCCGGGCAAACGGGATGGTGGTCAGCATCTCTTCCTTCCCCTGGAAACCCCGCCCCCCCCAAAAACACAAAACCACACTCACACACTCAATTATGCACGACATGTACACAAATCGACTCATATTTACTTTGAAGCTACACAAAATGAAAACCAGGCCGGTGTATTGCAGCTGCTGTATACATTCATTACTAATAACCCTTTTGTATAAGGCAACATCATTATGACTGATCTAACCTTCCATACAGTAATGGTGAAGAGGGTTACATTACAGCATGCAACATTAAATAGCATTAGCATGCCGCCTGCAGGGGTGAAAGGAAGTGAAATTATCTGTGCCTGAAATGATCAAATACCTTCGAAGACACCATAGAGAATTGCCTTTCTTGGCAACAATAAAAAGGAGCGGAACTCACACACCATGTAGCCGATGCAACAATACGTTTTTATTGCACAAAAGTGTAAAGTGCTACCCAAGGTGCGTGCAAAACGTTTTCAGTCCCATTCAGACCATCCTCAGTGCCAACATACAAAAAGGTAAAAGCCTTCCTTATATAGACTACGCCTAGTTGGTGGCAGACATGTCAATCAAAAGGTCAGGTAGGTTGAGGTGTTGACTAGACGTTTTAAAAAAGGGCACCGCTCACCTATTTTCACTTTTCTTGACAACATATATGGCCGAGCTCAGACACCACGCCTGAACTCGATCAGGCCTGCGCCTGTGCAATGTTCCCCCCCATCATGCAGTGCGTTGGGTACACGACGGGAAGGGTTCCCCGATCGGTGCTCAAGACTGACCTTCCTGATCTGCCTCTCGAAGCTGGAGAACCAGGGCTCCGTCGTCTCCATCAGCTGGGAAAACATGGCACTGAAAACCCACGGGCGGAGCGGGAAGAGAGAGGGAGAGAGAGAGAGAGAGAGAGAGAGAGAGAGAGAGAGAGAGAGAGAGAAGAGAGAGAGAGAGAGAGAGAGAGAGAGAGAGAGAGAGAGAGAGAGAGAGAGAGAGAGAGAGAGAGAGAGAGAGAGAGAGAGAGAGAGAGAGAGAGAGAGAGAGAGAGAGAGAGAGAGAGAGAGAGAGAGAGAAGGAGAGAGAGGGAGGGAGAGGGAGAGAGAGAGAGAGAGAGAGAGAGAGAGAGAGAGAGAGAGAGAGGAAGAGAGGAGAATATACCGAGAGGGAGAAGGAGAGTGTAGGGTGGAGGTAAAGGAGAGGACGACGGCAGGAGGGAGGGAAGAGAAGGCAGTATGAGAGAGGAGGAAGGAAGGAGGCAAAGAAAAGAGGGAGGACGAAATCCAAGCAGAGAAAACACGATCAGGGCCAGAAATGTAATCAAACGAATGTTCTTCTGGGTTTTTTTATGGACTAATTTGATTTCTCAATATGAGCGGGCGCGTTATGTTGGCGAGTTGGGCGCTTGACATCCACGGCTCTACTCACTAGGCGTCGTGCTCGTGGTAGTTGGGGTCCAGCAGAGTCATCATCTCCTCGCTGGGAACAGAAAATAACTAAATCACCATCAGGCCGACCCCCGTCCCCGAGGGGCCCCCGGCATTTTGGCCAATTTTGCGACAGAGCACAGGCTTAGTGAACGGGGATATTCAGGCGAGAAGGGGGAGAAACAAAGCACTTTGGGCTGAGGAGAGGGGGGCTGCGTGGATGAGGGGACCCCTACCTGGGGTTGGCCGTCTCACTGGCATGCTGGAAAGCCTGGTGGTCGCAGTGCAACACAAACACGATGGGAGCTAGCAACTCGTGCATGCCCTGTGGTCGAGACACACAGAGACAGAGAGACACACGGAGACACAGCGAGAGAGAGAGACGTAGAGACAACGAGAGACAGAGAAGGTAAGTCTCTCCTCAATAGTAATGTAAACATTACACCTTATTACATTTAAATTCTCTAAGCCCCTGCCAATTATTTGTTTGGAGACACAAAGAAATGCACTAAACGAGTTAACCAATCCATTCTGTGACGCTCACTGCAGCAACAATTGGTTCATTTGGAAATCGACAAAATCCCATTGTTCCCGTTCCCCCCCCCCCCCCCGAGCAATCAGCAGACGGTTAGATAACGATAAAGAGACGCCACCTGCTTGTACAGTAACTGTTCGTTCTCCCTGGCGTAGCAGAAGAGGATGTCTGTAAGCTTGGTCCTCACATCCTCCCCCTGGAAATAACGCATCTCGGGGAACCTTGAACGCACACACACACACACACACACACACACACACACACACACACACACACACACACACACACACACACACACACACACACACAGTCACCTCAGGCGGCAAAAGGGCCGGTGTCAAGTCAATGTGTGCAGAGTGAGCCTCACGTTCTCATCACATCCTGCCGGATCATACCCCTCAGCTCCTTGTCCTGGAAGAACTTGTTCCACAGGCTCTAGACGAAGGAAGGAAGGGAGGGAAGGAAGGAAGGAAGGAAGGAAAGAAAGACAGAGAGACAGAGAGACAGAGACAGAGAGAGAGGACGTAGATGAAACATCCCCTGAGGCAGTGTTTGATATGAGCTGCATCTCACAGGAGTGCCCGGAGAAGTCGGTTTTCTTTTTTGCCGGTCTTCATTGAAGGCATTATGGATGCTTTCCTCTGAAGCGCGTTACAGTAAATACAGACACAGGCCATCAAGGAGCAGGAAGCATTTGGACGGACATGCCACTTAGGAGCAGCAATGCGCAGCAAGGTAAACGAACCCAGAACCTTTCCGCTGGGAGTCCATTGATGATTAAGTGGGCCGAGCAAAACAACAAAGCTGGCCAGAAGAAAGTGGTGCAGCATGTGATGTAGTGGCATCAGGCTCTAAAAGGCTGGTATCGCCAGCTATGGATAGCGTTTGCAGGGACCGAACCACTGAATGAAAAGGTCTTTTGTTAGTCCACTCGTTGAATATCGAGCCGGTTCACTCGACCCCGATAACAATCCACACACACTTACCCCTTCGTCTTGGGAGAGGGGGTTGTTCACCACAAGGTCCTGCTGACCCGCAGCCTTACGGGGGTTGGTGATGTGCTGGGAGAGACGCGCATGAGAGAGCAAACGGACAGAGAGAGGAGGAATGAGAAAAGGGACTCGACCGGCGCACGCCGTCCATACAGTAGTACGCCAGCGGTATGTTGGATTGTAACCCTTTACTCCGTCCACTGGCGCTCACCTTCTCTTTGATCTTCTCATACTGGGCACGCACCTCCTTGCTTCTGTTGATCCACTCCCCCTTGTCCTCAGGAAGCACCTCCAAATACAACTGAGAAGAGGAGCCCCCGCACAATAAGTACAACCGTCAAGTATCATGCCATTAAATAAAAAAAAGAGCTCCAGTAGGAGAGAGAAGAGAGAGAGAGAGAGAGAGGGGTCTATCCTAATGACATGATTACATTTTCAACTCAATAGTAAATCAAATAATATTTTGTCGTCTCAGATCTCGGAACCATCTTTGTTTATGTCTAAATATTGCTTATTGTTTTTGTATTATTGATTTCCGATCATTTCTGATCAGATACAGACCAAGCCAAACGTTGTTGAGCGTCGGGCATCTAAAACATGGGAGTTTCAAGGCAGGGAGTCACAGCTCAACTATTTGATGTGTCCCAGGGTTCCTCCTTGCTGGTTGGATTTAGGGAAGCCAAGGAGGAGGAGGGGCCTTGTCATTCTGAGGGGTTTGGGGGGGGTGGGGGGGGCGGTAGGTTCTCCGTCCCACCTTCCAGCACACACTGCGGAAGCGACTGCTGCGGAGGCGCCCGCTGAGGCCAGCCTGCCGCGTCCTGGCCAGGTAGTTACTGTTGAGGAACAGGTCGTCCCACTCTCTCCTGCACACACACACACACCACACACGCATGACAAACAGCACATGACACACACACACACGAGGCACAAAACCACGGGCTAGAACTAAAAAGCAGCCGTATTCGTTTATCTAGCTAACGCAAGTCAGGTGAAGCCAAACAAACGGTCATATGTAAAGTTAATAATAATTAACTTTATTCCTAAAGCGCTTTTCATTACAAATCTCAAAGTGCTGCACAGGGCTAAAACCGAAAATACAAGCAGAGCGGAAAAATATATGAGTTGAAGCTAATTAAAACGAAAGGGCTTCCTACATAAAAAGGTCTTTGGTAGCGTGGCGCCCTTCAGTACACATGAGGAAAAGCTTAAAAACACAAATACATTGTAGAGCAGGACTCGCGTGGCATTACTGTTGGTGACACCCACCTGTACGAGAGGAAGGTTGCCTGGGACTGGGAGTAAGTGCTGCTGTCCAGAGATCCCCCTGTGAGAAGACACAACTGTGTTGGTATTCACATGCACAGGGCCGCCGCGCGGAGGTCATGTGCTTACCAGGTGACCAGGGGAAAAGAAAAAACCACTGACACACCAGGGACAACTAAGAGGGCTTATGCTCTGAGTAGAAACTCCGATCCAAAATGAGTTTTTGTTTTTCACTTCCAATCCTGATCAATCTGCTTTTTTCGGCTTCTCTCTTCCCGTGAGAGACGCAGCCGAGATTCTCAGGTTAAAGTAAAAGAACATCTTCCTGTCATCATCATCTGCGATAATAGGCCTAATTTGGCCTGCAGGAGAACACACTTACAATTGGGAGGGCTGTCTATCAACATTAGCTACAGGAGTGGATCGGTCTAGGGGGACCTTCAGCATGAATATTCATCAGTTCCACAACATGCCAACACAACTTTATCCCTCCCCCTCATCCCTCACCCTCTCGCTGTCTTCTCATACACTCAGAGAGCAACATGACAACATCGCTCGCCCCCTCGCCCCTCTTCACAGACACACTCGATAACACACAAAACCCATGGGAGTCATCAACTGGAGTTTATGACTCATATTTAACATGTTAAGCTCAATCTCTGCCCCTAATTTCTCTCTAGATCTGCATCGTCTTCCTCTAATTTTCCGCTCATCCAGTTTCCCTCCCTCGCGCGCGCGCTCTCTCTCTCTCCCCCCCCTCCCACTTTCTCCTGAGAGTGAAGTGTGAGGTGGAGGCCTCAATCACAGAAGAACTGAAGACAGATTCTCTGTGACTTAAAGACACAGGGGCTTGTTAACAGACACAGTAAAACCAGTGTTTAGGCAGGAGTAGACAGCGGTTGTGTTCAATTGGCTCACTTGCCAAATAAAATGCACTATTTTGGGCTTCCCTGTTTTGTGTCGTCAAAAAAATTTGAGCGTCAAAATCTGGTTCCCTATAGTGTGCACCACTTAATACCCATAATGCAGAAGCGGCCAACTGAAATCTCGATTCAATGACACGCCGAAAAAGTGTACTTCATGGTGTACTAGCCACATCAGACACAGCCAGGGATTGCAACGGGCAGCGGTTTTAGAGGTGGGCTGGAGATAGGGTTGGATCAGCATTCCACCCCCAGATCCACTGTGACAGCATAAGGGCGGGACGGAGAGGGGGTGGAGGGCTGAGGTGACGTACGGTGGTTCTGGTTGAAGTTGTGCAGTGGGTCAAAGCCCGTCTCCTGCTGCTCACTGGTCTGCAGCGGGTGGCGGGTCTCGAAGTTTGGGTGCTGCATGTCTGCGACCCAGCGGGACCTGAGAGGAGATGGGGAGGGTGTGACGAGGAGAAGACGACAATAAAAAAAAAAAAGGGGGCTGACATTTGCAGCCCATCATGGGGGCCGATCACACAGAGAACAGACACCCCCTTTGCCGTTGGCTTTCTATGGTACAAGCACGCATGTGCAGAGCGCCTTTCTTGTGACCACGTTTTTCTGGCCTTTTTACAACGGCGCGTACGAGGTCAAATACGTGGCAGCTGGCCGCGCGGCATCGCCACTCGTCCCACCAGAGAGAAAGACATTACGTCTGAAAATGGCGAGAAGCTGGTTTCTGACAGCGAAGGGATACCATAGTTTATTCAAAGACGAAAGCAATTCGTCAGAGCTGGGTGTCTTGTCGGGTCCATTTTTTTAATCGTTACAACAGCGTGAAACGCACAATTGCGCACGCAGCCTTGCTCCAAAAGGCGCTCCCATCGCGCCGCACAAAAGTGCTCTGTCAAGGCGGGTTTTGCAGGGTTTGCGATACTGCTCCGTGTGATCGGCCCCTTACGACTTACAACCGGTCTCGGCGAGTCTTGGCTGGAATCGTCGTGTACATATTTCGACCAGAGGGCAGCCCCCCCTCCGCCGTTTAAAAGAAAAACACCGTTATCTAGCGGCACAACACACAGCGGACGATCGCAGTACTGACCGTCAGAGAGAGCGTTGGGATTCCCCCTCAGTCGAATGATGGAACCGTTCTTATCTGCAACAGAGAGCATGGCAAGAAACATCAACCAGGAGAAAAACCGGAACCAGGAGAATGAAACACGTTAAAAATAGGATCCTTAAAACAGGGATCTTCTTGTGGACGATCATGTGGTGCCGGTTGCAAGGGATTCAAAACCCACAGCAGGGGTGTTTTTAAGAAGGTTTTCATGTCTTATCGAGATCTAAGAGCAATACAACAGACACAGAGCGTGTGAGGGGGGAGTGCTGGATCTGAGACGTAACCACAAGTTGCTGCAAACAAAAACAAACCACTTGGAAAAGAGGTCAATATGTTTCGACAGACAAGGTGTGATTCATGGAAGGCATTAGAGACGAATAGCATCATAATGTGATGATAGTTATTAGAGGAGTCGTTAAATAGGCTAATAAGACTTTAATTGGCTGGTGAAGGGCCCGCCAAACCTCAAAACATCTCGTCGGGTGAACCATCAGCATTTCCCTCTTCAACACCACCGTAAGGAGCCTCCCAAGGAGTCAACACTTTGATAAGCCAACCGAACTCTGCTAGGCTTAACGCACACAGGGTCTACCCTCGCCTTTATTAACTATGGAAATGACACAACAAAGGCATCTCTTAAACCCATTAACCATGCCAACGGAAGACGGCTCGATAAATCAGCCCGCACGCCCGCATCAAAATACGAATAATTTTATATGCATAATGCATGCGCCTGTTTTCCTCATGCAACATCTGTTCTTCCCCAAGACTAATGCCTTTCTTAAGTCACCGATTCCTCTGCTTCCCAATGCTCATAAAAAAGGATATTATTGCTGTTAGCATCTTAAACATAATCCGCAAATACAGAAAGACTCGATAAACTGGTTATTTTAAAAGCGTCATTGACAAGAAAATGGAATAAAACATCCATGATGAATTTGGTATTGTAACAGACACAAGCGGAATGATGCAAGCCGTCTTGCACGTTGTCTCATCGTTGTGAATGCCAGTCAAAGACGTGCATTGGTTGGACAGAAAGGATATCGTTGCTTTATGAGTAGATAAAGACAAGCCACATAAGCAAGTCATTCAAACATTCTTAAGGCTTTCCCCTCACCCATCACAAGATCGCCTACTTCAGCTGTGTGTGTGAGATACATCTTGGATTGAGGTACTGCAAGCAGTGGGTATTGGTAAACTGTAACGCTTATAATTATGTTAATCTTTGTGACTGTGTCTGTTGACGTGTGCGAACAGAAGACCGTAGCTGCATTAGCCCATCATAGGCTGCCATTTGTCTCCTGCTAGCGTGCAATGAGCCCAACGTAGCCTGAAGCTAGTCTCCCGCTAGCCACATTAGCCCAGCATAGCCTGAAGCTAGTGTTATGTGTATTGAAGACTGTAGGCAGCGCGGCCTAGCTGTTTTAGCCCAGTGTGGCCTGAAGCTAGTCTCCCACTGGCATGCTTCTGACTTCATTAGCACCGTGCGTTGGGTCGGCTGGAAATGTAAGAAAAAAAACAACGTAAACTTTGCAACACAATAATCAGACTCAAATTAACCACTCCATTATTTACAGCACGTCACCTGAAGAAACCTCAATAATTCAAAACATTAATATTTCACGAAATAATCAAATCAATACATAATGAAAGGCATAAATAAATCAATAGACAAATACTGCAGAGTTCTGCGCCCATCTGCTGCTAAAATGATGGATTGCCATCTGCTTTGTATACCTGTATCAAAGTGTGCAGACTTACAACCAAGCGTCACGGCTCATATTTCAGACCTACGGTCTCTGATGTATTTGACTAAACTGAATTTTGCTCTTACTTCTAAATTTGTTACCTTTTCTGGTTTAAAAACCCTCACCAATTCTACTCGGTTCCTCTTTGTGGGAAATGTTTTCCAAGTCGCCGTGGCGTGCTAAATGGGTCAGGGGAGAAGGTCATGGTCTTTCTCGCTCCTAGAATATGTGACACACTTTGAGGCATTGAAAAGGTAGCAGTTATTCACTGAAAGAGCTGCTAACTTTGGCAATGCCTCCAAGTCTGTCATATGGTGTCAAAAGCAGAAACAGGTCTTCAAATATTCCACAAAGAACCATCCTCAGCTACATTGTAAAGCTCTGGTTGCATTTTATTTTTTATTTTCACATTTGGTTCAAGCAGGCCCGAACATATTATAGGCACCCTGATCAACTAAGAATGTGACACACACCACCATAGTTCTATATTACAAAGTATCATACGTTCAGGGAAACCAGAGAGAACAACCTTCGGCAAGTACATTGGACATAGCTATGGGAAAGCAAAGCTTCTAAATTGATCTGTTGAGGTGAATTGATCTTTTTCTCTGATGGGTATTAAATAATGACAGTACAATGTTGACTCAAAAAGCCACACACACACCAAATTGTTTCCACAGTTTAGATAAATATAGATTTAAAAATAGTATGTTTTCTCAAATACACTACAATTCAACAAATTCAAAGTACATTAAAACAGAAGACAATGACACTGAGATCATAGAGAAAGGAATGTTGGATTCGGCCATATTTGCACATTCCTAGGTAGTTATGTGAGGAAGAACGCTGGAGTCAAAAGAAAAGCACTCCTTCCAAGAAGAAACTCACATGTTTAACGTCCGCACACATTACTGCTCAGCGGCCTTCACTGTCACATGATCAGTCCCAGGAGGCTAATTCTTTGTGTAGGGGCCTCCAACTAAACCAAGACCAACACCATGGACAGACTATATAGCTAACTATAGTTATATTGTTACAATAACTACCAAATCTGTTTCATACAAATACATATTACTTGTGCTGACCACTGTACACAAAATAAACATCTGAAAGAAATTGAAAGTCAATTATGATCAATACAATAAGAACACTACTAAAGTTACTCCATACGGTTTCAACTACAGTTTATGGTCTGCAGATGCTTGCAGTCCTGTATAACTGGACTGTGGTCGGGTGTTGTAAAATCAACTCTCATCATTGGACAAGGCTTTCAGTAGCATTCAGTAATGTACTAACTTACTTAAAATATCGGTAGTCAATGTACCTCACTTTGCATGAAGGCTAAACTGAAGGACGGAACATTTCCATCTGACCCAACGTTTGCATGAAATACATTTCTGGCAACGTTACCTTGCGCTTACATGTGAAAACAGGCGGTGTACTGTACACAAAGCGACATTGATTGAAACAGACCACGGGATTATCGATGCACTGTTGGATTTGGTAAGCAGACATAACGCCCGCAACTATTCTGTATCCAGACAGCCTGCCAGCAGGCCATGTGCATCGTAATGACACCGTGCCAGAGACAGAAAGAAAGACAATGCATGCAGCCAGTACTTTTTTAAACTGACACATGACAATGTGTCAGCCATAGCTGGCCTGAGTGAAGGGAAGATCGAAAGCTAGGCGGCGAGCTAGCGCTAGCTGTAGCTGCTCTTACACAAGCCGTCGCGTGGGCCTAGCCACTTCCGACAGACTTCCTACCGCCAAGCGAAGCCTCAAAGTCAAACACACACAAGCCGGTAAACATACGTATGTCAACAGCGGACGAAGGGAAGACAGCCTTTCATTTCACAGTGTGTTTTGAACCTCTACCGTAAGTCCAGCTACCTGTATGAATCACGCAGGTCTCGCCATTCCGTCGTGTTGCCGTGTCTGCTGATTTGTAAACACAGGCGAGTCAGGCGGATGTGCTGAAGCACAGCTGACGGCTCACGTGACCGGGGCGTGCACTTTTTTGGGCGTGTGTGTACCAGGTTCTGCCCGCGGAGATGATAAGATCACCATGGGTCGTTGTTGGTGTATTCCACTGTAAAATGTTGTAGGCCCGCCAGAACCGTCCTCTTAACAACGCGTTGGAAAGTAAGCGCCCAGCACAACCCGAGCTTATATAAAAGTGGGTAACGCATTTTTATATTTAAATGTGGGTTTAAATATGTTGATAAACACATAAAACCTGTTTAGAAGCGACGCGCATTTCCTACCCATGGATTCTGCGCAACGATTTAGTTAATGAAACAAACACCAAGAGACAATAAACATTTTTGTAATAATAAAAACATCGGATGTTAATCAACACGATCTCAAGACAGTAACTGCACTCATCAGTCCCATCAAACTACGCTTATTTATAGCACACCTCTATTAGGTTAGGTTTAAATGTTATAATTGCGAAATATAATTCACTTTGATGAAGCGAAGGTGGCAGCATTATAGCAATAGCCTAACTAATCCAGAGGCAAGTTGAACTGTGAGTATGAGTGCGTGCATTCGTGACTGTGAACGTGTCCGTACGTGCGTGTATATGTGCTTGTGTGTATCCATGTGTGTGTGTGTGTGTGTGTGTGTGTGTGTGTGTGTGTGTGTGTGTGTGTGTGTGTGTGTGTGTGTGTGTGTGTGTGCGTGTGCGCCCGCGCATATGTGAGCGTACGCGCACGTGTGTGTGATGGGCTATACAAAAGCAACAATAATCATCATTACCATCAGCGGCAGCACAGGCATGACATTTTCAAGAGCACCATTATCATAATTATTTCAGCTAATATTACTGATGATGAGGCTTCCTTGGCCTTTCATTGGCCCCACCAGAGCTATCGTCATGGTAACAGATGATAGTAAAAACCAAAGCTATATTGAATTACGCTAAAAGCCATTTTGACCAAATGGGGCTTGAACACTGCACCATCTCAGGGAGAGCTGCAGTGTAAGACTATGATGAGAGAGAGAGAGAGAGAGAGAGAGAGAGAGAGAGAGAGAGAGAGAGAGAGAGAGAGAGAGAGAGAGAGAGAGAGAGAGGGGGGGGGGAGGGGGGAGAGAGGGAGAGAGAGAAGAGAGAGAGAGAGAGAGAGAGAGAGAGAGAGAGAGAGGAGAGAGAGAGAGAGAGAGGAGAGAGAGAGGGAGGGGGAGAGAGAGAGGAGAGGAGGAGAGAGAGAGAGAGAGAGAGAGAGAGAGAGAGAGAGGAGGAGAGAGAGAGAGAGAGAGAGAGAGAGAGAGAGAGAGAGAGAGAGGAGAGAAGAGAGAGAGAGAAGAGAGAGAGAGAGAGAGAGAGAGCACACACACACACACACACGATTAAAGAAACAGTCAAGAGGAAGAACTATTGAAAATAATATACAAAAGCATTAAAAAGCATGTGATTGAGGAGACGCAGATGCACCGGAGACACAGAGAGATGCAAACCTATCATGTGACTGGAAACAATGACACAAATGCACAGACAATTCTGAGACATACTTTTTTTAGGGGGCAGAAACTAACTATCACCATTGTCCTGACACTCACTGATACAAAGATGAACTACAGACGATGGGAGCAATCAGTGAGGTCTCGTATGATGCAGACATCTGTTTATCTAAACACCATCGTTTAGTTGTTTTTAATAGCTTTATTTTCCAACGATTAGTTGTCAGATCTGCTTTTCCGAGGGTATATACAAAACATTACCTTCCCTCCGAAAACACCTCTTGACAAAAAAACAACACTTTACACTCTGCTAAACATATTCTAAATATATTTTGCAAGAGAGCGTGCTTTCTAAAATCTATTAGTAATGTCACCGGGCCACCCAGCACCTGGTGCTAATGCTTAGCCTGTGGAAAACAGGGAAAACAACAATGACATGCTGCCCTTTTCAGTTATGCTGCCACAGATTCTATGAAAGATTCTCTAGGGATTAGAAACACAAATGCAACACCAAGAAGGCTTTTCTCTTGAAGGCTAACTGTGAGAAAAGAGGAACCTGTTCTACCCAGTGGAATTCGATAACGTTGTGCAGTCCTTTTTCTTTTTATA
Organism: Melanogrammus aeglefinus; assembly: GCA_900291075.1. Lineage (NCBI taxonomy): Eukaryota > Metazoa > Chordata > Actinopteri > Gadiformes > Gadidae > Melanogrammus > Melanogrammus aeglefinus. The sequence goes on along the minus strand of OLKM01001351.1, from coordinate 73,903 downwards.
AGCGGTTTTATTCTGAGATTTTAAGGGATTTTTATTAGAACAGAGTTCTCAAATTACTACCCCTGAATACAGCAAATACAGTCCCAAAGAGTACAATACTGTGTGTTCATATAAACCATGTTTTTCTGGAGTTAATGAATACGATTTAGCTGGCAGCTGCAGTCATAACTTTCCTTTGAGAAATGAACTCCTATATTTATTAGATACATGGCTTTTCGCTTATAGGATTGTGTTACACTTTTTATTCAGGTTTGGAAAAACAAATACTAAAATGTATGCATCAAGTCATTATTTTTTTAAAAGCTATTCATAAAATCTGGCATGATGAAAGAAGGGAAGACAAAAATACAGGAATGGATCCAGCGTCAGCAGGAACTTTATATGGATGGTTTCACAGCAACTGATCTATGTTTAACTGATATCGTTTGATATATCGATGTCTTATGCACAGCATTGAAAAGTATCTTTCTTTCAAAGTGTAATCTTTCAAAACACTGTACATTAATTAACAAAATGAGAGATGAATGACTACATGAATCCCTGTATGTAATATTTCTAAAAACAAAAACAACAAATAATATTTTGGGTAAATCAAAAATCTTTTGATTATCTTGTACTTTAATAGTAATGATTTTCTATCCGCAAATTCTCCATGAGAGTTAAATAAAACTGCTGAGAAAACGACCGTATGTTCTAGTTTACAAGGCAATAAAAAAGACACAGACACAGACAACACAACTATGCATAATTGAAGATGTAACAATTATGAAGTTGAGATCAGGTGTTTTAGGATCAGGAAAAAATGAAACTCAGAAACATAATGTCTTTTAGGGAGTTGCCTTTTAAAAGAAGAGCGTTAACACTGGTACACAGGTAACAATGATTGTGTTGCACGGGGAAAGGATGTTGTGCTCTACCATGAAAGAAGAGTATTGTTTCAATAGGCTATGAACAACCTACAATAACGACAGGACACAGTCATTGAATATACACACGTTAATTATAGTTCTGTTGTTCCTCCTTCACAATACCAGTAGTTTGAGTGCCTATGTTTATCTCATCAGAAACGGTCATCCCGTACTTCCCCTCGGTCTCTATTATCCGTCCCAGCTTGCCGTCCTCCGTCTTCACCACTTGGTACAGGTCACCTTCCCTGCCTTGCTCCTCTGGCCCCTCCACAGTTCTGGCCGCCTGGGCCCGCTCTGACCCGGTGCCCAGGCCGAGGTGGAGGTCCTCGGGGGACTGCTCGTGCTCCGGCTGGTGCCGCTGGTGGTTGTGGCAGTGCGTGCGCAGGTTGTGGGGACCCTGGGGCCTGTGGTCGTGGCTGCTGAAGAAGCTGAGGATGGCGTGCTTGGGCAGGTCCAGCTGTGCCGACAGCGTGTGCAGCGCCTCCTCGTCGGGGTGCAGGCCCACGTCCTGCACGAAGCTCTGCAGGATCCCCAGGGCCTCCCGGGACACCCTGCACCCCTTCCCCCGGACCTCCGCCGTCTCGTCCTCTGCCTCCGGACGCGCTCCGCCCTCGCCCTTCAGACCGCCCCAATGGGGGAGTGACGACAGCCTCCCCTGGTTCCAGCCCTTCTTGCAGGCCCCGTTGACCAGGTGGGAGGCTTTGTCGACGGGGCCCCCTTCGTGCGTCTGCCCACAGAGTTCCAGGCCCAGCTCAACGGGCGGACACGTGCCCCATCCCTTTCCGCTCTCGCCCTCGCCCCAGTCCTTGGCGTCGCGTCTGTCGCCGTTCCGCCCCCTGCCCTGCGTCCACACGCCGGGGTGAGCCCAGCCCCCCTCGGATGACTCGGCGGGCGATGCGGTGGAGGATTGCCGTGGCGACAGATGAGGTCCCGCCTCCGGGTGGAAGGGCTGGTGCGCCTGGGAGGTCAGCTGCTGCGCGTGGTGCTGATGGGGCAGCGGAGATTGGCACTGGTACTAGGAGACGGTGGGAGAAAAGACACGATTAGAGATCACACCATCAAACGATGAGTATGTTGACGCTCACATACAAACATGTTATCCTCTGTTGACTGAGTTACAGATGGGCAAAAGTATTTGGTGCCTAATGAAAAAACTTAAATGTATTTGTATTTTTTAGGATTAGGATTAGGATTGAATGTTTGAAATTCAAAATGTATATATATATTTTTTTAAATAAAGAGTAATCAATGAGGATAAATAAAAAAACATTCAAAGATATTTACATTTGGGATATAAATTGGATCGAAAGCTTTCCAAAATGCATGACACATAGCCATTTTAAACGTTGTTGTTTAAGGCCTTGCAACTACTATCAAGCCTCAGATATCCAAAGATACTGTATATCTAAAATGTATGTTAAAGCAAAAACCGCTCTAAACACCCCACTATCAAACATTTTCTAGAAATGCTGGACTAATTTTAGATGGTGGTGTGTTTGTGCAGTCAATCAATATTCCTATCGTATTTCAACTGTCATTATATTGATCAAGTAGCAGATTCAGCTTGCCTGATAATGAGTGCAAATAAAAAAAGCTTCAATTCCATATGCTCATTCTGTCTGCATAGGTGTATTCAGGGGTTGAATACTTAACACTGGGACATACTGTATAACAGTATGCTGTTATACAGTATGCTCCGCCCGCCTAAGTACTAAGGGGGTTTCCTCCGTCCAAATTTTCTGCGTCCAAACAAGCGAACAGAGGGAGCGGCTGAGAACAATCTCGTTAAAGTCAGCTCTCGTTGTCGGACATCTTCACGCCCGGTGCTTGGTTTGTTTACAGCCTGCGTGTAACGGTGATTCCCGGCCAAACGTTAGCGATTGGTTATGGCAGATCCAGAGTGGCACTGGGCAGATCCGATAGTTTTAAACTTCAACAGACACCCGCCTTCAAGTGAGTTAACGTTTGTCATTTGAGTAAGTCCAGACTCTCTGTGCAAATGAGATGAAGTACGAGAGTCTGGTAGGACCAGGCTACAACGGTTTAGCAGTGTTTGAAATTCGACTAATAACGGCCCAAACAAAAAAAACTTAAGTGGAATGTTAATTAATTACACCCAAATAACATGGACATCAAGGTTATTTTTACAGGATTTAACTGACTTACCAAAGCTGCAATTCATTAATGTGTTATTTATTAACCGGTTTCTGTTGTAAATGTCAGGGCTACAATCTGCATATCTCTGCATAAAGATCTGTTAGTATGCACCGATGTGTGGACCTGTTTAGTACAATATGTGTGCACGAAGATGCTGATTTTCTGATCAGCTGCATCTATTTGCATTTATATGTGTTTTTTGAGTGTGTGTTTGTGTGTATGTGTGTGCATTGCGTCTTTAAATACACACGTGTGTGTTCAGGTGTCTGTGTGTATGTGCATGTGTATATGTCTGCACGTGTGTTTATGTGTGTCTACATGTTCTTAATGTTTGTGTATAAGTGCATGCGCTATGTGTGTGTGTGTGTGTCTCTGCTTGTGTTTTGCACATGTGTTTCCACATACGTGCGTTAATGTGTGTGTGTGTCTTACATGTGTGTCTGTTCACAAGTCCATGTATATATTTATGGACGTTTATCAGCGTGTGTTTGCCCATACATGTGATAACGTCTGTGTGTGTGTGGTTGTGGGGGTGGCCCTCTCCCCTCACCAGCGCGTTGTCCCCGGCGACCGCCCCCAGCCGGTCCATGGTGCAGTGCTGCTGGGTCGTGGCGGCGCTGCTGCTGCTGCTGCTGCTCTCGTGCTCGTAGATGGCGTCCCGCTCGGCCTGCGCCAGGCTGAGGAAGCGGCGGATCATGCACAGGTTCTCCCACAGCGTGCGGTTCTCCGGGTTGGGCTCCTCCTTCCAGCGCAGCAGCTCACACAGCCACCCCTGTGGGACCGGGGCCAACCCAATGCGTTACTATTTCATGAGCCACTGAATGAACAAAGGCCCCCATCGCCACGCCGTGGTGCGCCGTCCGCCAAGTGCCGGCGCGGGTCACGCACAGCCACGGCCACTATAGTCGCCATCTTGCCGAACCCAAGAGGACGCTTTGGTTCACACACGCGCTGTGTGACACATCGCCACACCAGCCAGGCGTGATGATGTCATTTTTTTTTGTTTGGTTTTGCACAGCACAGAATTGGTTCAGGATCGCACGGTTAATGGGCAGTGGAGTTTTACACAAATGGTCACGCATCCAACTTTGAATCATGAATGTTGTATTGTCGAGCTTTCCTTGCACAAGTTGTTTGTTTTTTCTTTTATTTGATGCTCTCTGAGAAAAGAGAGACGAAAAACCAACTGAACTTTCACCTAAATGTGGATGGAGAGAAGAGGGGGTAGGTTTCCGATAGTTTTTCCGATAGAGGTCAATAGTTATTGATTCGAGGCTCTCTAAGAGTGATGTGTCCTCTTGCTCGATCTTTTCCCCCTCAGACCCTCTCTGGCTTTAAGTATGTTTCCCTTAATGTTCCCTTTAAGAAGTGAAAACAGGAGGAATAAAATCATCTTATTCACATAGGTTATTAATATCATTGTCTCACAATATGTTTATGCAGGGCATTGTGACCAACATCAACTAATAATAAGGCTTTACCTCATTAATTTGTTTATGCAGCTTTGAAATTCATACATTATTCACTGCATTAAATAATGTAGATTTTTACATACAATCGTATTATAATTCAGATTTCAGCTAGCCGAGGAAACTGACATGAGAGTCTATCTACTGTATAATGTGAAACTGTATTCCCCTGCACAGTACGATGTCAGTAAAAAGGACAGCGGGCTCAAACGATTCACAGTCTGCTAGATCTGTGTGATTTTTCTCTAATTAGGGTCGAATTATGTCTGCCTTCGCGGTGGAGGGACGTGAGTGATAGATTGAGGAAAGTAAAGCCAAGCTAGCGTTGGATTTATGAACTAGAGCATAGCATACATATGAGTGGGCACACACACACACACACACACACACACACACACACACACACACACACCACACACATCACACACACACACACACACCACACACACACACACACACACACACACACACACACACACACACACACACACACACACACACACACACACACACACACACACACACACACACACACACACACACACACACACACACACACACACACACACACACACACACACACACACAGACACACAGGCACACCTGGCTGCGGACCAGCGCGAGGACACAATACCATCCAGATGCACAGTGCAGATACAGCAGGAAGATCCAACACAGCACTGTGTGCCAGCAGCCTTGCACAATTACTCAGGGGGTGATAGAGAGACAGAGAGAGAGAGGGAGAGGGAGAGAAACAAAGAGAGAAGGGGAAGAGAGAGATGGCGAGAGATAGAGGGAGAGAGATGGAGAGAGAGAGTTACAAATAAAGAGAGGAGAGAGAGATATAAATAAAGAGGGAGAGTGGGAGACAGATGGAGCGAGAGACAGAGCATAAAAAGAAATGAGGATCTAGATAGAGAGCGAGACAGAGAGATCGAGACAGAGATATACATAGAGAGGGAGAGGAAAGGCTAGATAGAGATATATAGAGATATATGGAGAGTGAGAGAGATATACTGGTATGAGTAAAGAGAAGGGGAGCAATAGATAAATGTAGAGTCAGATAGATAGAGCTAAGCGGACAAAAAGCCTTGACAGGGACAGAAAGAGAGAGAGAGAGAGAGAGAGAGAGAGAGAGAGAGAGAGAGAGAGAGAGAGAGAGAGAGAGAGAGAGAGAGAGAGAGAGAGAGGAGAGAGAGAGAGAGAGAGAGAGAGAGAGAGAGAGAGAGAGAGAGAGAGGGAGGGAGGGAGGGAGGGAGAGAGAGAGAGAGAGTACAAAATGACTGCGCTGGAGAGAATTTAAAACCTTAGTGGGTTTGGACCAACTGTCTGTGCTGGCATGACCGCCGAGTGACCCCCCCCCCCACACCCTCGTGATGGGGTGAGGAGAGGGAAGCTTACCATGAACGGATGGGCGAAAACGCAAGAGGAGAAAAAGAGAGAGGAGAAAGGAAGTCACGAAAGACACAAACAAACAGAGGGAAAGGAAATAAAAGTGGACGATATAGAGGAGAGACAGTGGGATAAAATGAGAGGACTACTGTCTCCCTCCACCCCATTTCATGGAGGGAAAATTATCCTCAAAACAAAAGGCAATAACAAGCTTATGGCACCGCCATAAAAATGAGAACAATAAACACTCAAATCATCTGTGTGCATTTGTATGCCTTTAGTGTGTGTGTGTGTGTGTGTGTGTGTGTGTGTGTGTGTGTGTGTGTGTGTGTGTGTGTGTGTGTGTGTGTGTGTGTGTGTGTGTGTGTGCGTGTGCGTGCGTGTGAGAGAGTTTGCGTGTGTAGTCAAGCTTGTTTGCAAACGCATTCAGCATTTAGATAAGTTCATGTATAGTATGCACGCTCACCAACGTGCACGTGCGCCAATTTGTGCGTGTGTCACTAAGTGTGTGAGTGTATTTGCTTGTGTTTTTGCATATTTAAAAAACAGTGTACATGTCTCAGTGTGCGTGCCCGTGTATGCCAACTATTAAACCGGTAATTCAGGACACAATAGCGGTCTGATGCACTGATGATAGTCCTCTGTAGAGTACAGCTGCTGCCTGATTATCTGGGCTTTCTGCACTGGGCCTGGGTTCCTCTATGGAGATGCATGAATTCACTATGGACACATGATTGTAGCGAAAAGCAATAGTAATAATTAGGTTGGAAAAAAATGTGGTATTGCGTGTGTGTGTGTGTGTGTGCGCTTCATGCCCATAAGTATGTGTATGCGTGTACCTCAATGAGCATGTACACACATACACATAGTTATGGCCATGAAGTACAGGCCCATGTGTTTGTGTGTGTGCGCATGAATACATGTTATGAACTCATCGTTGCTCATGCGAGTACATAACGTGATGTATGTGGGTTATGCGTGTCTCTTTGTGAGTTTGGGTTCTGCACTCGTGTGTGTACCTCTACGTGGTGGAATGTGGTGGCATATTATTTGAATACATTTCATTCATCCCCACGTGGTAATGAGTTCCCTACGTTTAACCCGTCCTATGCTAGGTGTTAGGAGCAGGGGACCGCCTGCCCCTAGGGGCGGCACGTGGGACCATTTGCACGGGACAGGGGTGTTAACTAATGTTTTACTGGTGTGGGAGGAAACCAGAGCAGCTGTGTACGTGTACATGTGGTTATGGGTGTACTCGTTGGTGGTTGTGAGAGTGGGAGTGTATGAGTGTGTCAGTGAATGAGTAAGGACGGTACGTCTGTGTGTGTGCATGAGCGGGGATGCGCAGTGATGGCTGTGGGGGTTTGTATGTATTGGTTGGTGCGCGTGTGTACCTGGCTCTTGGATGCGGCCACCTTGGCGAACATGGTCTGAGACACCTTTGCCCTCTTCATCTCCCTCTGGATCTCCTCGTAGATGGACATGCTGATGTCCAGGCCAGAGCCATCGCCTGCCTGCTGTCCCCGGTCTGCTGCCAGCGGGGACAGCCTGGCCTGATAGCAGAGAGAACACAGGATTCACGACACAGCCAGGAGTCACACCGGAGCAGTCCAGCAAGCAAGAAAGAACGACAGAGAAAAGAGAAAGAGACATCGATAGAGAAAGGAAGGCTGTATTTGTTACCGCGGTTAAAATTGCTGATCACAATTAGCTCACGATAAACACACTGACATTCAATGAGCGCTTTATGGAGGTTTTATTGTGTTCATAAAATTATTCTATTTAGTTATTAATATCAGAATATGAAAGGGATACACTGAGATATTTGTAATTGCCATTTGTCTCCCAGATTCAGACTAGCTGTTTAATTCCAAATTCATCATTGTTCATCCAGAAGGAGAGTTTGCTGGGTTACATTTTGCTTTCTGTTAGCCGCTTCTGTTGACTTGAAGAGTTACAGTGTCCTAGCTTCTGTTCATGTTCGGGAAATACACTTTTAATGACTTTACAAAGCTTCAATGTTATCCGAGCAGGCGCTTATTTAAAACGTGTTCCAGTTACAACACAACAAGATGGTAGTTTGTCCATAAAGTCCCACATTTCCGGCACTATTTGAGGTGCTGTGATTATTAGGCTACCCCTGATGCGTCCCTGACTAGCTACCCTCAGCCTAGACTACCCAGCAAGGAGCAGCTGGTAATATAATTGCACCACTGGCGCAGCACAGGTAGCAATAATTACAGCGCTGGAAATAGTGCCGAATTATCTGTGTAGCCTATTCTTAGACAAACTACAGTCCTGTTGTGTTGTAACCGGCACTCGTTTTGTATCAGCGACTAGTCGGAAAACATTGGAAATCTTTGGAAGGTAATTAACAGTGTATTCCCCTTAATTGAACAGGAGCTGGGCTACTGAAACTCTACTAGGCAATGGGAGCGGCTTACTGAAAGCAAATGCTCACCCTGAATCTGGGTAAGACAGGAAAACACCAATTTACGGATTCTAGGCGTATCCCTTTAACACTAACATTAATGGAATGCAAAAATGAACTAATATGCTTTCAATTTGCCTATTAAGCGCATGTGTGTTGGGATAATACATTATAATCTTAAGACATTATTGGATGATTGGAGCTTATTTTTTATAAATAATAATTAACAAATAATACATGAAGATACATTGTACTTTTTGGTATAAATATCCAAACAGTAATAATACTGTACACATCCAAAATAAACCGTTTGATTTCAGTCCATATCTTGAGTTTGCATGGATACGTTACCATGTTCATTTGTAGCCTACTATCAAATGAAATGGCAGGGCATTTAATGTTCTAATGTAAGATGCACCTTGAAATCTCTTAGTCCCCATGTTTAATAATGTCGTAGAGTTGATCAGCTAGAATTAAAGCCAATAGCACAGATGTAGTGCATCCAGAAAAGGAGCGTAATAGAGACGAGTGCGTACGAAACTCACTGAAGCCATGGCTAGTGGAAGTCGGGAGGGCCAATCTTCAGTCTTGACACAGGTAACATCCTCTTTCCTGAACTATAGAGTTGAACAAAAACAAAATAAACTGTCTGTTTAATGTTGAATACAAAATAATAACACATTTTTGTAGCTTTCTCTTTTTCCAAACTCCTTTATATTTTCTGTCCCTCTCTCTCACCCGCTATATCATCATCTCTATCTCTCACCCTAACCTCCTCTCTCACTCTTTCAACATCTCTACCGCTCTTATTTTAACATCCTCTTTCCTTTTGGCGGCCTCTCTCTCTCCGTCTCTCCCTCTCCCAACTCCCTGCCTCACTCTCTCACCCTCTGTGTGTCACTGTCACTAACATCATCTCTCCCTCCCTCGCACTGCCTGCCACTCGCTCACCCCTGTCCCTCTTCCTCTTCCAGCCTCTTCGCCTTAACATTTCACCCCATCTCTCTCAATCTATCACTATCCCTCTCTCTCCCCTCCCTCCCTCCCTCCCTCTCTCTCTCTCTCTCTCTCTCTCTCTCTCTCTCCTCTCTCTCTCTCTCTCTCTCTCTCTCTCTCTCTCTCTCTCTCTCTCTCTCTCTCTCTCTCTCTCTCTCTCTCTCTCTCTCTCTCTCTCTCTCTCTCTCTCTCTCTCTCTCTCTCTCTCTCTCTCTCTCTCTGCCTGTCTGTCTGTCTGACCTGAGTGGGTCTCGGCGGGGTGTTGCTGCAGCTGGGCGGGACCCCCGACAGGCTCCGCTCCTTCTCCTCCTGGTAGAAGCGCTCCCGCTCGCTCTCGGCCAGCTGCAGGAAGCTGTGCATGGCGCGGAGGTTGACCAGCAGGGACTGCGACGCATGCTTGGGGTCCTCCTCCTTGCGAAGGATCTCAGACAGCAGACCCTGGTACAGCATAGGCACACACACACACACACACACACACACACACACACACACACACACACACACACACACACACACACACACACACACACACACACACACACACAATAATATATGTTAAAGAACACACACACACATTTACACAGTAACACATTCACACACGCTAAAGAACACAAACACACACACATGCATGAAACACACACACACACACACACACAAAACCCACACATAAACGCATGCACACACACGCACAAACACAAGCACAAACATAGAAACACAACCACTCACGCAAAAACACAGACGCACATACTTGCAACCCACACCGACACAAACACACCAACACAATTACCAACATACAAACAGACACACAAAATATGAAATATGGCCTTTTTGGCCAGCAGCAACTACAATTTCATGCATAAAAAGTTCGAAATTTGTAATCTATTTGTGCGGAGGCTTTATCAATCCACAGTTTCACAACAATCCACAAATGAAATGCAGAGGTGGAGGCGCATCTTTTCAGCAACTGCCAAAAGTTCTGCATTTCCCATCGCTTGATCCCAATTAAACTGACACCCCTCACAATGCCAGCTCTGTAGTTATTGGCCGGCTAGAGATAACAGTAGATTCACATCGACAGACTCCAAAGCACTGCAATTGAACTGCATTAGTTCGACAACAGACAACAGAACACGTCTAGTGTTTTGCAGGAAAGCCTTCCCCACGACCAGCGGTGCCAACAGCTCAGGCGTCCTTCCGCAGAAGCCGGAGCCTTTTCATTTTACCGATATGGAAACAGTACGGGAAGAATTTGCATCCTTATTCATATCGGATCATCATAATGCATCCTATCAAGCCCCTCTCCAACCCCACCACCACCCCCACCCCCACCCCCCACGCCCCAGCGCCCCAACCAGATAGAGACTTTACATGCATCACTAATTGACAAATGCCTCTCTCGCTCCTGGCTGACGTGTTGGCACGGCGCCCGACTGCTACCAGCGTTGGCAAAAGGAGCACCTTGGCATGGCTGTGGGGAAATGGGGGGGCACATGGGGGGGGGGGGGGGGTGAGGGGAGCTGGGTAAGGGGAGGCGATGGGGGTGTTAGCTGGCTGGGCTTATTATGACAAAGATGATAATGACGGCAATAATAATAACAATAACTACAATAGGCCGAGTCCCGTCTTAGCGAGCGCCGTTACCGTGGGCGTGTAACGTGAGATGAGAGCCAGAGACGTGGCGTCTCGTACGAGGCGGTGGTGATGGGCAGGGGGGGGGATGTGGATGTGTGTGTGTGTTTCAGAGGTGGGGTGGTCGTGGGTTTGGTGGGTGGAGGGGTAGACCAGCAACCAAAGGGAAATGGTGAGATATGAGGAGACAGAATATCAATAAAGGGGAGAGGGAGGGGAGGGTGGATGTGCGTGTACGTGGGGGGGGGGGGGGGTCAGATTAAATGGACAGGGAGGCCCAACAAAGGAGA
>OLKM01001351.1:55131-57631 GCA_900291075.1 Melanogrammus aeglefinus | reverse complement strand
AACTGATATTGAGAATTGATAAACACTGTTCAAGCTCTAGCAACAGTTAGATTTAGTAGGGGTGGGGCTCAGGGTGTCCAATCAATATTTTAGGGGGGAATTTCCCACCCGAGGCACCTGCACGGCCCAGCCTGTTCCCACTTGGACTTAACCACCAAGTGACAGCCACAGCGCATATGAACCAACAAACCATGCGAGGTAACAGCAGCGGCAGGTCGTGCATGTTTGTGTGTTTTTGTGGGTGTCTGTCTAGTACCTTTGGCCTGTGCGGCCGAGCTGTGCGAGTAGCCCAGCGTCAGCAGGGCCATCTCGATCAGCTGGTTGAAGAGCAGGTCTCTCCGGACCAGCACAAACTCTGCATGCTCCTCCCTCTTCTCCCCCTCGGCCACTCCCTCTCTGTGCTCCACCACACAGAACACTGGCAGCAGGCTCCCTGGGGTGACGGACAGCACAGACAATCAATCACACGATGGCATTTAGACACTAGCCTAGCAAATACCGATTGGAAAAAACCCCAAAACATGTTGACTAATGGAAACCAGATCCATTGTTTGTAGATGCAAAATTAAAGAAAATAAAGTAGAAATGTGAGTGTGACTTTTTGAAAGTCAATGTATGGATTTGATAATTTATTCATTCATTAAATATGGCATTATGAGAATGGTATGTAAATTACCCGCTTTAATTTCCATTCAGTAATTGCTTCATAAAAGTTGTTTTCATTATTTCATTTAAACATCAATTTATCAAAATATTTGTGAATTCTTTTCCCCCAGCCTTGACATTCACTAATAAATAACAAAAACTGCACACTGCAAACCAGCAGAAATGCAAATGAAAAAACAATTGATAACACGTGTGTAATACACATGTATAATACACATGTTTAATACGAAATACATGACCAGAGCAGTAAATGAGAGAAGAAAGAACAAGTGTTTAGATTAATGGAATAATAAAAAATATATAGGCCTGAATGTAATTTCCCTTTACTGCGTGATTTGACACGTTTTACAATGTTTAATCATTATTCCAGAACCTCCAAAAGATAAAAATCACAAAATGCAAAAAAACAGGCCAACCTGTAAAACAGGCCAACCTGCTTCCGAGTCAGTTGCACCTTACCTCTCTTGTGCCAGTTCTTGCTCTGTTGAGTGGAGGGTTTGAGGACCAGCACGGGCGATTTGGCCGAAGGGCTCCCCTGCCCGCTGCTCTCGTGGGCTGAACTCCCTCCCCCCTCGCATTGTTCCAAGCGGGCCACCTTGACTGGAGGAGCCCACGCGGTGTCGTTACCTTCGGGTGGCTTGGCTCCATTGTACTGGGGATCCATGTGGGACTTCTTGGTCACCGGCGCACACACCGATAAGCAACACACATACACGCGCACACCTGCGAATAAATAAAGAACATAAACCAAAACGATTCGGAGCGAAACCTTCTCAAAGTAACACAGTAGCCAAGCCACAAAAAAAGCGGAATTTGGTGTGACATACGAATGCCTGACTTAACGTACCTGTTACTGTTTATGTAAAATCAGAAAAAGAAAAATAGAATACCGGTACGCACATCGCCCCGACAAAAACAGACACAGCCGATCAGCGTCGTTTGAATCGGGGCCACCTAAAGGGTGATTGGGTGATGACCTTCACAGGAAATAAAGTAACGAGTATTAAAGTATACACCTAACACGAGGGAAAGTCCATTGGCTACTGCAGTCCTGTTGAAAAAGATCTCAGCGCTTTCGCCCTCACGCGCACAGCAGAACAGTGTGGCCCAATTCACTTCCTATAGGCGCGCTCGCGCTCGCCGAGGCTAGTCCGGAAACTGAAGTTTGATCGAAGCGAGAAAATGTAACCTATTTCGGTCGACACAGAGTGCCCTTCTTTTTCCTCCAAATGTCAGCACTCCGGTTAACCCTTGGTGAAAAAGCCCAGCCTCCGTCCACATGTGTGACTCGCGGTTTATCTCTCATGTCATACCCTCGGCGCGAGTCTCAAAAATCCCAAACCGAACGAGTTCTCACCGCCACGGCGTGGATCACGAAGCCCCGACCCTCGCGGTCAGTTGAACATGACGGCAGTCGTCTGTAACCGTCGGCATTATCTGGCGTTCGCGATGTAGTTGTGGTACCGGCGTCGCTACGCTTTTTGCTCTCTTGTCTTGAGGATGAATTGGGCTTCACGGCAAGTTCAGCGCGACCTCACACCCAGAGCACTGTGCTGCTGGTCTGTTGTGTGAGAACAATACAATACAATACGGCTCGGAGCTTCCACAAGCTTAGAAAAATCATACAGCATCACATCAACCCCCTTTTCTTGAACTTGCAATCTGGCTGTTATTTGTCTGTTACGTTCAAACGCGTTACCCACGCGGGAGAAATAAGAGAGAAAATGTGAGGCAGTGGGAGAGAGAGTACGCGAAAGAAACTGAGGGAGCGAGAGAGAGAGAGAGAGAGAGAGAGAGAGAGAGAGAGAGAGAGAGAGAGAGAGAGAGAAGGATG
>OLKM01001351.1:32500-36656 GCA_900291075.1 Melanogrammus aeglefinus | reverse complement strand
AATGGAAAAGACTGGGGGTGGGAAAGGGATGAGAGAGAGAGAGAGACGAGAGAGACGAGGAGAGAGAGAGAGGAGAGGAGAGAGGGAAAGGAGAGAGAGAGAGGGAGAGGAGAGAGAGAGAGAGAGAGAGGGAGAGGGGGAGAGGGAGAGAGGATGAGGAGAGGAGAGAGAGAGAGAGAGGATGAGAGAGAGAGGGAGAGGAGAGAGGTGAGAGAGAGAGAGAGAGAGAGAGGAGAGAGAGAGAGAGAGGGAGAGAGAGAGGGAGAGAGAGTGAGCGAGAGAGGAGGAAGGGGAAAAGAGGAAAGGTGGAATGAAGTTGGCATTGACTAAAAGAGCAGGATGTGCCTTCTCCAATCCTGCTGAGGAAAAAAGCATTACAAAGAAAGGAAAGGCAGTCAGCCAGTGGACGAGATGAGAGCGGACAGGGGAGGCAGATGAGAATCACCAAACAGTGGACCGCATGTTCGGAGAGCAGAGGACCTCCACTTTATTTTGCATGCATGGGTTTGCTTATTTGACTCTTTCCCCCGCTTAAGATTATTTAAAGTTCAGGTTTAATTATTCACATATACTCCCCTGCTCCAAATGAGTACCAATAAGCTTTTAAATCTGTCCCATTAAATGCAAGGGTGCTTCCAGATGGGGACTGTGTGTTTCTCTGTGTGTGTGTGTGTGTGTGTGTGTGTGTGTGTGTGTGTGTGTGTGTGTGTGTGTGTGTGTGTGTGTGTGTGTGTGCGTGCACACACACACACACACACACACACACACACACACACACACACACACACACACACACACACACACACACACACACACACACACACACACACACACACACACACACACACACACACACACACACACACATATACACCGCCTATGTGTATATACACCCCCTATGTGTATGTGCGTATGTGTGTGTGTGTGTGTGTGTGTGTGTGTGTGTGTGTGTGTGTGTGTGTGTGTGTGTGTGTGTGTGTGTGTGTGTGTGTGTGTGTGTGTGTGTGTGTGTGTGTGTGTGTGTGTGTGTATAGTGTTTGTATTACTGGTTGTCTGTCAGGAACATGGGGTAGGTGGAGCTTGAAAGTTAGGTGGGACTTTCAAAGCTTGTCGCGATTGTTGGATATTAGAAAGAATGCCAGCCAATAGCAGGACACAGATGGTTGTGATGTTATGGAAATTCTCATTTGTGATTGGTTGATCATGTTTGATCCCCCCCCATTGGACGCAATCCGGGCCGGCAGCAGGTGCATCACATGTCTGCTTATCGAAAGGCACCTATCGACTAGTGTTCACTTGCAATCAAGTCATATACACATGAATGGCATGTGCATCAAAAGCCACACCCAACTATGAAACCTACACACAGACACACACATATAAACACACACAAACAAAGGGACTAAAGGGACTTCCCCGTGGGTTCCCATGATGTTTGTGGCGTCACGCTGGACGGCAAATACAGACACTTACCTTTAGAACGGGATGCTTTCAGTCTAGTTGTGCTGTTGTTGAACTGTAGACGTCGGCTTTCAGGACACACGGGGCCCCCATTCTCTGCCAGCGTGCGGGCCTGGGGTCTCGTCCCCGTCCTGTCCGTCTCTGCCCGCCCACTGGAGGGGGGCCCCTGTGCTTGACAGCCGGTCCCCCCCCCACCACTCCGCCCCGTGTTGACCATCTGTCCTGGGCCACACGGGGCGCCGGGCTGCTGACAAATCATTCTGCAACCATGTTGGCCTTCTAGCGGGCGTGGGGGGCCCGCCTGTCACTGGGTCTGCTGGGCCTCTGTCCGCCTCCCTCTGCCATGGACCACGTGTAGGCAGTGGTCTGGACACTGCCCAGAAGTTAACTTTAGTTGGTATTTTTTTGTACATTTTCCCCCCTATATTTAATATCTCAATGTTGAATATTTGATGGATGTTTTTTTTTTATAGCTTTATCTTGACTACCTCTTTATTTTTGGTCA
This sequence comes from Melanogrammus aeglefinus, assembly GCA_900291075.1. Taxonomy (NCBI): domain Eukaryota; kingdom Metazoa; phylum Chordata; class Actinopteri; order Gadiformes; family Gadidae; genus Melanogrammus; species Melanogrammus aeglefinus. The sequence goes on along the minus strand of OLKM01001351.1, from coordinate 34,690 downwards.
TGCAGCCATCAAGGGGAAGACATTTTTATTGCCTACCTTGGCACCCTTTTACACCTAAAGTTTCAGTTTGTTTTTCTGAGACACACACACACACACACACACACACAACACACACACACACACACACACACACACGCACACACACACACACACACACACACACACACACACACACACACACACACACACACACACACACACACACACACACACACACACACACACACACACACACACACACACCCTGCTCGCTGTGCACACACCGGCTTGCCATGCAAATGTCCTTAGCCATCCAGGCTTGGAGGTACAACTGTTGGTTGTAAAATGGGATTATAAACAGGAAGACATTTGCTTATTTCTCTTGAGGGACAGCCTACAAGGAATTTGTACTGAGCTCTTGTTTTGCTAAATCAAATCTATGCCGATATCTCGACAAAAACTGACATGTAACATGAAACAATTAAACAGTGTGGCTTAGGTGCAAAATGAATTATTGATGCAGAAAATTGAATTTTCCAATGAAAGTAATTTGACTTGTTTCGTGATCGCTGTATTATTCAGTGGTACGTTTAGCTTGTGTAAAGGGTACTCTGGTTCTCTGGCGTCTGTGTTTTTTGGTGGATTTGTCTGGTGTGAATGGGGGGTTTTACGTGTTTGTGTGTATGTGTGCATGTGCAGGGTTGCTTCTGTGGTGATTTCTCCGTGTTGGTGATGTTGTTTGTGCATTTGTGTTATTTGGTTTTTTGAAGCTTTCATTTCATAAACAGCCGAAGAAGCCCAGGGCTCTCTGTGTCCTCTATCCCAATCCTGGTTAACGGGTAAAGGGAAAGTGAATCCTTGTTTGAGTGGACGAACCACCAGGCAAAAAAATGAAATTAAACTGAGGCACACATTTCTTTTGTTGATTCATTTTAATTTAATATGAGAGCCATTGTCCCAAACGTCGTCAGAAACGCACGGCACGCTAACTCGAGTCTTCCGCCATTTGAAAACGACCACTCTTGTGAAATGTCTTTAGTGGGATAGAGCAGACCCCTGGTATTTGAGACCCAAACAGAGCAGTTTTTAACTGGAAGAAGTGATGTGTTTATCTTCCCTTTAAGAGGAACAATCTATCCTCAGTCAGCCCTTTAGTTTGGTCGAGGCAGACAGTTTGGCCAAGGAGACACTGCAGTGTAGATGGCTGAGTTTGTGGTGTATAGGAAGATAGCCTTGATTTATTTCTCAGAGAGATCCGAGAGAATTTTGTTGGTATAGGAAAGTTTGAGTCAAGTGTTTCTAGCTTTTGAAAGATAATAGTACAAATAATGTGTTTGGAGAAAAGAGCAGAAATACTGAAAATAACAAGAAAGGACGATAACATCCTTTATCTTATCAACTCACCTTTTCAATTCGCAGTATTTCCTAACCGAAAATAGTAAATGATTAATAAACATCTAAATCTTCCTTCACTACTTAAGCTTCATTGTATTTACAGTATTCACACCTTCGCCTTGCCCCCCCCCCCCCCTCCCCCCAAAACAGACAGCAACTTCATCCTGGCCAACGCGCAGGTGTCCCAGGGCTTCCCCATCGTCTACTGCTCGGATGGCTTCTGCGAGCTCACAGGCTTCTCCCGTGCCGAAGTCATGCAGAAGAGCTGCGCCTGCAAGTTCCTGTACGGGCCGGAGAGCAGCGAGACCGTCGTCCTCAGCATCGACAACGCGCTGGAGGAGCGCAAGGAGTTCAAGGACAAGATCACCTTCTACGGCAAGACAGGTGAGCCCGTCTTCCCGCCTCCTCCAACCTCCATACACCTCCTCCAACCGCCCCCCCCCCCCCCCCCCCCCCCCCCCCCCCTGGGGGTGGAGGTGGGTCTGTTAGCAGCGTGGGTGAATGCCAGTGCTGAGTTCCCGTCTGTGCAGCCTCCGTGGTCTTCAGGTCCACCGCGTTATGGTTTACTCACCGAACAGCAAATTAAAAAACAAAACAATGGTAAGCAATGGTGTTGCAATTGTCAGTGGGAAGTCGGAAATCAGATGTAATATAAGCCAGAGGCGGCCGGGTGGCATAGTGTCTCGTGTTTCGACTCCCACCTGAGAAGACACTGGCTCAATCCCCTGTCTACCTGTAGGTATCCTGGAGAATGACATGTCTGAATGCACTTTGAGTTTGTCTCTTTGCCTCACAGCGTCTGCTGAGTTTACCATA
>OLKM01001351.1:27500-30000 GCA_900291075.1 Melanogrammus aeglefinus | reverse complement strand
TACTCCCTTTGAGCACCCACGTGGCTGCTCCGCCTTTAGCCCGGCGTCATCAGGCGCCCGGGGGGGGCCGCTCTACGTCCCCTCCCGACTGTGCCAGGGGGACATTGACTGTTCTATTCCAAGGCAAGGGTCCTCCTCCGGGACCCCCCCCCGCCCTCGCATCCCCCCAAGAGCTTCCAACGACCCCACTTCTGGACTGATGATACACGCACACATGCACATGGGGCACACGCACACGCATACTTGTACACTCACACACGCACATCTGGACACACATATATATATATACACACACGTGCTCGAGGATGCACACAAACACACACATATATGTATACATATATACACACACACGTGTGCTGAAATATATGCGCGCGTGCACACACACACACCAGACACACACACACACACATACACACATACATGCAAACAATGGGGCACATGCACACTTATACCTGTACACTCTCACACGCACACAAACCCACCACACACACATATATACACACGTGTGTGCTCCAGCACGCAGACACACACACACACACACACACACACACACACACACACACACACACACACACACACACACACACACACACACACACACACACACACACACACACACACACACACACACACACACATACACACACACACACACACACACACACCCCAAGCACTTTTTACACCTTTGAACACACCTGCATGGGTGAGTACAGCTGGGGATTTGTCATTACTCGTCAATCTGCAGTCCAGTCCTCTTAATGGTTTCCCCTGAAATCACACTTAAAGACACCTCTTAAAAAAAATGAGTGAGAAAAAAAATCAGGTTATTACAACAGCTGGCACATTTAAATGACGGTGGTTGAGGATGTGTGTGTTTGTGTTGTGTTCCAGCGGTGCTGTTCAGGTGCCTGCTGGACATCGTGCCCATCAAGAACGAGAAGGGCGACGTGGTCCTCTTCCTGGCCTCCTTCAAGGACATCACCGACACAAAGGCCTCCAAAGCGCCACCAGATGGGAAGAGAGAAAGTCAGTGCAGCGCGGATGAGGGGCTGGCAGGCTTTAAGCCTTTACTGCTGTTGTTGTTGATCACAATCTGTCCAAAGTCGTGTGTTGTTCCAAACATGGAGAGGGGCACAGCTACAGTGACGGCTATAATTATAATCACAATCGATTGTAAAAAGACAAGCTTTTTTTTTGTTCGCACACCGAAAGAGGTAGGCTACTGTATGCGGAGATAAAAAAAGAAGAACTCACAGACTTTCAAGGGAATAATCTTCTAGTTGGTGTGAATGCTCTCTAATAGGTGCTGAAAGGACCTTTCTTTCACAGACATCCCCCAAATCAAAGCTTATGAATGTCACGGCGTGTGTGTGTGTGTGTGTGTGTGTGTGTGTGTGTGTGTGTGTGTGTGTGACTGTGTGTGTGTGTGCGTGTTTTTGCGTGTGCACCAGCAAGTAAGCCAACTGATTGCTCTCATCTCTCAACGTATTATTTGCTCTGGATTGCCTAATGACGCTCATTACAGTAAAATAACAACAACACCACGAAGGGCAATCAGTAAACAGCTATTTCTTGCCCAAATAATAAAGTGCTGCCTAAACCAAAGAGTACAGCTGATGCGGTGTGCCTTTATGGCGGAGATGAGAGCCACACTGTACTCTGTCTGCTTCTGACAAGCTCTTTTAAATGGCAGTGTTCATGGTAATTTACACAGGCATTAGCATTTTGATGTGGCTGCCCTAGAAATTGTGGCGCTTGGTGTGTTGTGTGTTGTGTGGGTCCATCTCCACGCACACACACACACACACACACACACACACACACACACACACACACACACACACACACACACACACACACACACACACACACACACACACACACACACACACACACACACACACACACACACACACACACACAGACACACAGACACACAAACACACACATAAACACACACATACGCACAACAAATTGTAACAAATGAGTAAAAAAAAAATCTATGTTACATCAATGGTTACAGCAATCTCTTTTCTTTTAATTTTCTTCTTTTCTTCCTTCATTTCTTCTATCCTTCCTGCTCCTCTCCTCAACTCTATTATTCATCTCAACCAAATTCCCTATTCAAATTTCGATCAATAGTTTGATCATGATTCTCTAAAAACCTTGTAACTCCTATTAGCTTACCTCGAATTCCCTATTCCAGACAAATGTACCCCTAACTATGCCTCCACCCCCCCCCCTGCCCCCGCCCCCCCACTGTCCCCGACCACCCTCCGTTGGTTATAGCAGCGATGGGAAATTCATCAGATCTAAAAATACACGGTGGATTCTGTCTCCGAGGCCCCCGCCGTGTCGCGCCCCCCAAGGCTTCTCCCTGTTATGGATGGGTCCTGTCTGTTTCAACCCCCCCCCCCCCCCCCCCTTCCTCTCCCCTTCCCCCTACCCCCCGCCATCCAGACACACACACATACACACACACACACACACACACACACAC
>OLKM01001351.1:15000-17500 GCA_900291075.1 Melanogrammus aeglefinus | reverse complement strand
GCTGGGGATGTAGTTGTCCAGTGTTCTTGGGCCAAAATGCTATAAACATCTCAACTGCATCACTGAAGTGGAGTTTGTAGAACACAAATGGTGTTTGTATCTTTGGGAAACAAACCGATAACACTGGAGCCCCTAGACATCAACAACAACAATGGACACTTCTTTCTAGGCTGTTCTAGTTTATTCATTAATTAATTAATACTCGGTCCGTTAGAAATGGGAGGACTCCAGCCAGAATCGCACCACATCCACGGGCTCTGTTCTGTGTTTGTGTTGTGCTGGGAAAAGCAGGCTGTGAATCGTGTTACAATTACTGACTCTTCCTCCTCAACCCCTCTGGCCCTGAACATAATGATGTCCCTTGAGGCTGCCTCACACGGTCAGCATCGATAAGCCTAGGTTTGTTGGCAATTACCTCAATCAGCCTCCCCAAAAGGGTGGCGGTTCAGCATCGACTAGGTCATGAGAATAATGCAGATTCTTTTTTCATTTTTCCACCAATTACTGCACAACCATTGTCATGAAATGATTTTTCCATTCAGCGTATCTGGGTCTAGTGGATGACTGAGGTGTAGGGAGATTTTGTCTGTGTCTGTCTGTGTGTGTGTGTGTGTGTGTGTGTGTGTGTGTGTGTGTGTGTGTGTGTGTGTGTGTGTGTGTGTCTATGTGTCGTTGTGTGTGTGCTGGTGTCATCGTGTGTGTGTGTGTGTGTGTGTGTGTATGTGTTTCCTAATTATGGCCATTGAGACGTGAGCTGGTGTCATCGTCACAAGGCACCTCTCCAATTACCATTCCTCCCTGTCTGCCGGAGCCTCTCCTGGGATGCCGTTGCCTGTGGCCATCCTGGAGCGACTTGGAGGTCGCTCTCTCCTACGGGCCCCACGCATCTCAAATGCCTGCGCTGTAGAGGCTGCTGCTGCAGCGCCGTCCCAGCATAGGGGGGGAAACATTGTCCAATTCCTTCGCCCGTTGTTCCAAACATTCGTTAAAACACAATCCCTCACGCCCTTTGTTAAAAAAGAACAACATTTAGATATGAGTTCATTAAAAAATATGATCGACCTTCGAGCTATTACTCTTGTATAACAATTATAACCATCATGATTTGTAGGCCTCCATTTAATTATATCTTTTATCGCTCACCTCTGCAAGAATCCATCCAATCTCACCGTTCTACCATCCGACGACCTCTCCATCCAACGACCTCTCCATCCAACGACCTCTCCATCCAACGACCTCTCCATCCAACGACCTCTCCATCCAACCATCCACCCACCCCACCCACCTCATCCACCTCATCCATCCATGCATACATCTAAGCCTCCATCCAACACAGCTGCTGATCCAATCCCTGCCTCTCTTTGGTTCGTTCGTTGTTCTTGCCTCCCCCCCCTCTCTCCTCTCTTCTCTCTCCCCCCCCTCCCCTCTCTCTCTCTCTCCCCCCCCCTCTCTCTCTCTCTCTCTCTTCCCCCTCTCTCTCTCTCTCTCTCTCCCCCCCCCTCCTCCAGGCTGGCTCCACGAGCTGGGCCGCCGTCTGGAGTCGCCCTACCTGTTCGAGGGCAGCGTGAACGTGACGGTGGGGGGGCCGGCCCTGCGCAGCATCTACGTGGCGTCGCTGTACTTCACGCTGAGCAGCCTGACCAGCGTGGGCTTCGGCAACGTGTCGGCCAACACAGACGCCGAGAAGATCTTCTCCATCTGCACCATGCTCATCGGAGGTGAGGGGCACACGCGCACGACGCTCACGTAGACATGTGCACAGGCAAGCCGGCACACGCACACACACACGCACGCACGCACACACACACACACACACACACACACACACATGCACACATGCACATGCTCACACACAGACACATGCATGCGTGCATGCACATGCACAGACACAGCACACACACACACACACACACACACACACATGCACGCAAACACACACACACACACACACATGCGGACATACACACATGTACACACTCATAAACGCAAACACACACATACACCGATATGAACGCATGTGTTCACGTTAACACACAAGATGTGCGTATATGCCTACAGAGGAGGCTGCAGCGACACGAGGTCACATGGGAACAGGGGGCTGTGGTTTCATCAATGCTGCGTTAGTGTTAATCCAACGTGACATCACACATGTCGTTCAACGCAGACTGAGGGGGGGCACCCCATCATCTGTCGCGCCACCTGTCATTGGCTGAACATCAAATTGTTTACCATGAATGAACGCTTAAACACCAGATATGCTCAGCCTGGCATTGAGGCTTGAATCCTGACCTGGCAAGCACCAAATTTGACCGTATCAGGTCCTTTTCCTCTTAAAGTCCATTTGGCGCTTACCCAACGTTTTTTTAGCAGGCACTTAGGTAGGGGTAACTTATTCACTGAAGTACCTTAAGACTCAGAGCTGAACCCCCTGGTCACCGCTCCGTGCCGCCTCGTGTTCCTGACTCAGCGTCGACGGCTGATGAATCAAGGCAGAACGGAA
>OLKM01001351.1:0-12500 GCA_900291075.1 Melanogrammus aeglefinus | reverse complement strand
GAAGGAGAGATCTTGCCTTGTCGCGGGATGCGAGACAGGGAGACAGGGAGACAGGGAGACAGGGAGACAGGGAGACAGGGAGACAGGGAGACTGGGACACAGGGAGACAGGGAGACAGGGAGACAGGGAGACGGTGATGGGGTTTCTGGGGCGGTGCGCTGCGCCTGCGAGTCCTCTTGCCTGACAGCTTTCCTCAAAATATCCGTGAAGCCCTAAGGAGTTTGCCACACAGTGGGGTCCTACAGGAAAAGACAAACGGCCCCCAAAAATGGCTTGATGTCCCCCGGGGGGGGCCCCAGGCAGCGGTCAGAACTCAGGCGGGTGGGGATGATCAGGATGACGAAGAGGATGAAGAGGATGAAGATGCCAGTGGTGGTCGTGGTGGTGTTGGTGGTGGAGGTAGCGGTGGTGGCGCTGAATCCCCGGGCGTATGAATTATAGATGATCCGTTGATTAAACCCAAGCCCGCCGCTGATGACTCATTGATCGGCGCTACATGACAGCGAGCACCAGATCCTCGGGCCCCGATAAGCAGCCTGACGTGACACACAGACAGAAGGACAGACAGGTAAAAGGGCAGGCTGGCGGGCTGGCCCGGCTGGCTGGCAGATGGGCGGGGTGAGATTGTGGTGGGAGTGCAGCGATGGGGGGGCCCAGTGCTGACCGCAGCCCGCCTCGCCGCAGGGTAAAAATATTCAACAGCAGAAAAAAAGAATTAAAAGGTCAGGACTTTCATTTCTGGAATCACCGAAAACAAACGTTCACAGCTGGTATCCCTTCCCTCTCAACCTCCCCTTCCCCTTCCCACACAACGATCCACCCTGTCGCTCTCTCCCCGACCGCCCCCCTCCTTTTGACCTCCTCCTCCTCCTCCTCCTCTCCTCTTCCTCTTCCTCCTCCTCGTCCTCTTCCTCCTCCCCCTCCCCCTCCTCCCTTCCTTCCCCCTTTTGACCCCCGTCCTCCTCTTCCTTCACCTCCCCCCCCACCTGTTGACAATTTCTCCTCCTCCTCCTTCTTCCTCCTCCTCTCCTCCTCCTCCTTCCTCCTCCTCTCCATTCATCATCCCTTCCCCCTTTTTACCCCCGCCTCCTCTTCCTTCACCTCCCCCTGCCCCCCTCCTGTTGACAATCTCCTCCTCCTCCTGCCCCCTCAGCTACTGAAGGACTTCCCTGACGAGCTGCGCTCTGACATCACCATGCACCTGAACAAGGAGATCCTGGAGCTGACCCTGTTCTCGGGGGCCAGCCGCGGCTGCCTGCGCTCCCTGTCCCGCCACATCAAGACCTCCTTCTGCGCCCCCGGGGAGTACCTCCTCCGGCAGGGCGACGCGCTCCAGGCCATCTTCTTCGTGTGCTCGGGCTCCATGGAGGTTCTCAAGGACGGCATGGTGCTGGCCATACTGGGTGAGGTGATGGGGGGGGGGGGGAGGGGGCTTCACCTCACCGGCAGTGTGTGTGTGTGTGTGTGTTCCATGGGACGACTTTCCGTGGAAAGATATCGCGCTGAGCGTGTAGACGCTGTGACCCACTTTCCTATCTCTCGCTCTTTGCTCGTCTTCCACACACTCTCCTGCCCACAACGCATGTGTTCATCAGAACCTGGCGTTTTCAACACGAGTGTGGCCCACTTAGTGGGGCCGGGGCCCGCAGTGCACCCATTCAGTTTGTTGTTGACCATCCCTGGTTTGACCCACTATTCAGTCCAGTGTGGACACCATCCTCTTGTGCAACCACCCCAATCTGGTTCATCAAATTGGCATTTTATAAGCCATTATTTGTTAGGTTAGGTGACAAGCTGTGTGTGTGTGTTTCTGTGTGTGAGTGTGAGTGTGAGTGTGAGTGTGTGTGTGTGTGTGTGTGTGTGTGTGTGTGTGTGTGTGTGTGTGTGTGTGTGTGTGTGTGTGTGTGTGTGTGTGTGTGGGTGTGTGCGTTCACAGCGTTTTTCAAGTGTGTTATACAAGTATGAAAGTGGGTGTTCATTATGAGTGGATTTTGTGTTGGCCTCGTTTTAAGTGCTTTTTTCCACATTTTCGGATGTGTGTGTGTGTTTTTTTTACCTGTCTACTCAACTTTTATTTCATCAATGTGGTGGTGGAGAGCGTGTGCATGTGTGTGTGTGGACGTGTCTTGGATGTTTTTAGGTTTGTTTTTTTGTTTTTTTAGGTTTTTTTCTCTCCTATTTCTCTCTCCCTCTCTCCTACACTATCTGTCCCTCCCTCTCTCTCTTTCTCTATATGTCTTTCTCTGCTGACTGGGCAGAAGGTCAGGCTGACATGAGTGACAATATTCTTCCTACTTCTCTCTCTCTTCCAGTCACAATCTACATCCCTCTTTGTCTCTCCCCCATTCTCGCTCACCATTTCCTGAAGCACCAGAAGTAATCCCCCTGTCGGGACAAACACACACACACGCACGCGCACGCACGCACGCACGCACGCACGCACGCACGCACGCACGCACGCACACACACACACACACCACACATACACACACACTCATACAGAGAGAAACAGAGACACACACAAACACAGAGACACACACACATGCACATGCTACGTCTGAGAGAGCAGAGTCAAGAAAAAAAACAAAAATCCAATCCAGGGAAAGAAAGTGATGATAGAATGAAGCAGCAAAGAGTAAGAGAGCAGAGTGTAAATGCGTTGCTGGACATAGAGGAAGGGAGACAGGTTAGGTAGACTTGTGACTAGAGAGGTGGTTGGAGGCATTTCAGATAAATCGATTACACATGATGGAGAGAACAAGGAGAATTGTGGGAAAGAGTGAGGAGTTTGAGGGTGAGCGAGAGAGACGGAGTCAGAGAGAGAGATATTGAGGATTTTAAGTGTAGGACAGAAAGTATAAGTGACAAGCAATACTTGGAGAAGGGAGAGTCTGGGCCTGAATGGAGAGAGAGAGAGAGAGAGAGAGAGAGAGAGAGAGAGAGAGAGAGAGAGAGAGAGAGAGAGAGAGAGAGAGAGAGAGAGAGAGAGAGAGAGAGAGAGAGAGAGAGAGAGAGGGGGAGGGAGAGAGAGAGAGAGAGCGGTAGAGGGAGGTATTGAGAGAGCAGGAGAGGGAGGGAGGGAGAGAGCAGTCACGACTACACCAGCTTCCTCACTGAGAGCGTTGTTCTTGCAGGTAGAGCAGGTATTTCTCTGAGCACCATTTTAAATGTACCCCTGGAGGTAGCTATTCACTACCGGTCCATCGTGAATAAACGTGATTTCCCCAGCGTGCAGCGCAGGTGTTCATTTTGACAGCTATTTTAGATCTCGTCTTATTCGTAATCGTCAGACGAGTACGCTTAGTTTTGGTCCTACTTTTGTAATGTTTGTCCTTCATAGTTTTAATCTTGTTTTAGTGGATGACAACTCAAAACATTTGGGTCCAGTTTCAGTCAACGAAAAGTCATAACATTTTAGTTAACTTTTAGTCATTACTTTTCGTGATAGAATCTGTGTTGTCCAAACAAGATACTTGTTTCCATCTGCAATCGGGTGAAATGCATACCTCATGAAATTGAATGGCGTGCAACGCCGCTACAGGTACTTGCTACGGGTACGCGCTACGGGTACGCGCTACAGGTAAGCGCTACGGGTACGCGTGCAACGCTTCTGCCCGCCTCTTGAGTCAACTCATGTGAAAAGCAGGCAGTAACACTAAACAAACCAGAAAAAGAGAATGAAAGCATCCAGAAGATGGTGTTCAGCCTTGATTATTTTGAGCTCTACAGCTGTTGGCTGTGATGCATCGTGAAAAAAACTACAACTGCGAAGGGTTCCAGGGAAAAAAGATAAGAAACAAGGGAATTGGTGGAAGAGGTAACGTACACACAGCGTGTCTCATAGCCCTGGATGTGTCTGAGTCACAGTGGATGAATCCCTCTCTCTGACTCTCTCCCTCTCTCTCCCCCCGCCGACCCCTGCCCTCTCCCCCTGCCCCCCAGGTAAAGGTGACCTGATCGGGGCGACCCTCTCCGTGAAGGAGCGGGTGATCAAGACCAACGCCGACGTGAAGGCGCTGACCTACTGCGACATGCAGTGCATCAACCTGAAGGGGCTGTACGAGGTGCTGGACCTCTACCCCGAGTACTCCCACCAGTTCGTCCAGGACATCCAGCAGGACCTCACCTACAACCTGAGGGAGGGCCACGAGACCTGCGTAAGACCGCCCCCGCCGAGACCCCCGTTCGGTCCCTCCGTCGCTGGGGTTTCCTTCAGCTTTCACCAGGGAGCTCCGTCCAATCTGTGTCGGGCAACGAAGAGAGGGGTGGAGAGATGGACCAGAGGGGTGGAGTGATGGACCAGAGGGGTGGAGTGATGGACCAGAGGGGTGGAGTGATGGACCAGAGGGGTGGAGGGCTTGGGGCCTCCGGGGTAGTGGGTGGGTGGACAGTGGGGTAGCCGGAGTGGAGTATGTATATGTGTGTGTGTGTGGGGGGGGTGGCGCTGAGAGAGGGTTATAGAAGGCGAAGACTTAAGAGGAGAGGCGTGGGGAGAGAGGGGGAGGAGACACAGAGGGAGAGAATGAGGTGAGAGAGATAGTAAAGAGTAGAGAGGGATGGAGACTAGGAAGACAAGGAGAGAGAGACAGAGAGAGAGGAGAGGGAGGGAGAGAAGAGGAGAGAAGAGAGAGAGAGAGAGAGAGAGGAGAGAGAGAGAGAGAGAGAGAGAGAGAGAGAGAGAGAGAGAGAGAGAGAGAGAGAGAGAGAGAGAGAGAGAGAGAGAGAGAGGGAGAGAGAGATGTTAAAGTTATAGAGATAAGAGGCAATGAAGCGAGAAGCAAAGAGTGGGTGAGGAAGAAACAATTAAGTGCAGAAAATAGACAAGGCCACTGAAAGGAGCTCCGCTGGTGTAATTACAGTCAGGTGTTTCTCTGTTACACCGACATGACACACACACGCACACACAGGCACAGACACACACACACACACACACAGACACAGACACACACACACACACACACACACACACACACACACACACACACACACACACACACACACACACACACACACACACACAGACATCCCCTAACACAGTGTGATGAAGAGGAAAGGGATGTAGATGCTGCGATTCCTCAGTGGAAACAACGGCAACAGCATCGCTGCAATAAATCGCTGTCTCCCGGAGCATCATTAAACAGCGAGCCGGCCCTCGCCTCACAACTCCGTCTGCTGAGCCTGTGTCGCGGAGACGCAGGAGACACAGCACAACCCCTCCACCGTGCAGAGCCCCTTGGCTTTAACTGGTCCATTCACGTTATTATATGCAATTTATTCTCTCTTCATCCACTTTCTCTTCAGGTCAAGTCCAGGATGTCAATGACAACTTTAGACACCGAGGTAAACATGCACGTACACACAAACACAAACACAAACACACACACACACACACACACACACACACACACACACACACACACACACACACACACACACACATAAACACACATGGCCAAACACATTGCAGCAGTTAGAGTTGGCCATATCTCTCCCAGATCAGGGGATCTTTACAATGTCAGCGACATGGCCCTCATGTAAAGACCGCTACATGCGTCCAGACCCTTACCCTTTATGATAGCTATGATGGCTGGAGCCTGTCAAGTGATCCATGCCCACCAGACTCACACACACACTCTTGGGTTGGGATGGGGAGACAAAAGCGACAGAACCGCTCAGCCTCTGCCTGGCGGAGGTCAAAGGTCACTTGTCAAGGCCAGCGGTTCACAAATGCACAAGTGTGTTATAATTCCGTCTAAGGCTGAAAAGGTTGCAGAGACTGGGACTTTTCATTCAACCTTGTCACGCTCTCAAAAAGCTGTGTGCGCTATTTTTACGCGGAAGTCATCGTAGCATCCCGGGCCACTGAAAAGAAGCCGGTCTTCTATTAAGGTCAAGCCGTTTTTTCCCATCAAAGGTTTTCAGTTCAATTTTCCCCCCAGGGTGCATTCATCTTGCATCCATTGTGCGTTGTAAACACAAAGCCGAATGGCCCCAGAAGCGCACGACGACAGAATTATTTCATTTTTTACACAGATGAGGTCCATTTTCGCCCTCTATTCTGATGCTCTCCTGGAGCTCAGAACCGATCGACTTTCCGAACATCCCCCATTGAACCAAAGTGTTCAGACGGTTTTGTGGCACTCGGGGTGTCTTTATAGTCTCTTTATTCCCGCGTTTGATTCATCGGTTCCTCCTCTTGCTTCTCCAGGCGAACGTGAAGGGCAACGGTCGCCTGGTGCACGGCTACCCCTCCATCATCGAGAAGAGGAAAGGCCTGGAGGAGGAGGGGGGGTGCGAGGAGGAGGTGGAGGAGGAGCAGGACAACAACCATGAAGAGGACGACGACGAAGATGACGATGACGAAGAGGCGGGGAGTCCCTCGCCCGCGCCGGGGTGGGACCAGGTGGTGTACCTGAGGGGCGGCGACAAGAGCCCGGGCCCCGGCGGGAAGGGCCCCGGGCGGCCCCGGAGGAAGAGGAGGAGTCAGCGGGGGGCCCTCGTCACCCTGGACCCGTTGAACCTCAGCCCCAGGTGGGTGAGAGCAGGGGGCCTCTGGGGGCCCGACGGGGTTGAGAGCAGGGCGCTGCTGGCCGTGCCGCTGGTGGCTGCACTGGGACCATCGGTGTTCCCAGCGCTCACAAAGCATTTCTCCTTTTGGTTCCCCCCAGTTTGTCTGTCGTTGTCTGGTCACCTGTTGCTCTTTGCCTTTCTCTTTCTTTCGTTCAGTTTCTCTCTCTCTCTCTCTCTCTCTCTCTCTCTCTCTCTCTCTCTCTCTCTCTCTCTCTCTCTCTCTCTCTCTCTCTCTCTCTCTCTCTCTCTCTCTCTCTCTCTCTCTCTCTCTCTCTCTCTCTCTCTCTCTCTCTCTCTCTCTCCCCCCACTCTCTCTCTCTCTCTCTCTTCTCTTCTCTCTCTCTCTCTCTCCCTCTCTCTCTCTCTCTCTCTCTTCTCTCTCTCTCTCTCTCTCTCTCTCTCTCTCTCTCTCTCTCTCTCTCTCTCTCTCTCTCTCTCTCTCTCTCTCTCACCTACTGGTAGTTGGGGAGTGAGGTCCCCCCCTTCACTGTTAAGTGGCTAGCAAAGCGATATATCAATTAAATCAATTGTCATTAATTATGACTAACCCTCTCTTGATCTCTCTCTCTCCAGGGTCGTGGACGGTACGGAGGACATCGAGGGTCAGGAGGGCTCCCCGGCCTTCTCCTACCCCCCCGCCCCGGCCTGCCCCGCGGCTCCGGCCACTGCCACAGGTCTCAGCGTTACTGTTTGATTAACACTGATCGTTAATATACTCTGAGAGGGTGCTGCCCAGCCTCCAATTCACATTTGTGTGTCAGTATTGCACCTCTCAGTATACTGTGATTTCCATGGGCCTTTGTCTACAGGCACAGACCGAAATGCCTCTGGATGCAAAAGGATAGACGACAACTAATCAGAGCATCACAATGCATCACACCGAGGCAGCCATCTTGGTTGTTTGGGAAAAGGCGCTCCTCTATACAGCTGTCCAATCAAGCCCCGCCCATTTTAGATAGACGCTTGTGATTGGTCCGACCCAGGCCTGCTGGAAACATGTCTGAACGGGAGGGGGGTGCCAGACCAACATGCCGGAGCAAATAAACCGTGAGCTGGCAGATTAGTCTGGCTCCCAGAATAGATGTGCCAGAAGGCGGGAATCGAACTGTCCTCGTGGGCGTCGCCCGTCGCCTGTTCTTCTTCTCAGGGGTTTTGTTGCGTGTGAATTTGCGTCAGGTGCAAGACACATGTCCTCCCTCATCCACAAGAGACGCAGGTTAGGCTAATTCGGGGGGAGAGAAGATTGACGATGGGGTGCGAATAAATTGTGGCTCCCTAAACCCCCCTTCCTCACCCCCTCCTCTCCTCCCCCCTCCTCCCCCATAATGGACTGGCATCCTATTTAAGGCGGTCTTCCTCCATACCCAATCCTCATAAACATCCTAATTTGGCTCCACCCACTAGCGCTGTTCAGCAGGCGTAAAGCTGCCGTCCCAGAATGGGTTGCGTGTATGCCGGCCGCTTTAGCCTGAAACTACCCGTTTGTCATTGACGTTGCCTCTTAACGTTGTAGTGATGTCGTTCCAGACATGCTGCAGGTCAGCACAGCAGAGCTCGCAGCCAAGGCAGAGGAGACCAGAGGCCAGTTACAACACCTCGACCAGGAGGTAGGACCCTGGGTTTGTGTGTGTGTGTGTGTGTGTGTGTGTGTGTGTGTGTGTGTGTGTGTGTGTGTGTGTGTGTGTGTGTGTGTGTGTGTGTGTGTGTGTGTGTGTGTGTGTGTGTGTGTGTGTGCCAGTTTGGCTCCACCGTGACTCGACCCGGTGTTCTGTGACTCAGGTGAGCTGCTGGTGTTTCAGGTACGCACCATATGGTGTCAGCAGCGGCAGTAGATGGATAGGGGGAGGAAAGGGATTGGGACAGTTTGGAAGAAATTCAACATTCCCAATTTTGGATTGGTGGGCGGCTTAAAGGAATCTGCTGCAATGATTACATGGTAGTAGGATGAAGCATCTTAGATTGCTTTTGACTCTTGATCATTTAGTCTCGCGTGTGACGAAATACTGCACACACACACACACACAGAACATTTGTCATGTGGTACCCTATGGTTTTGATTGGCGGGTGGCTAAATTGACATTAGACTTTTGGCAGGAGAGTGGGAGTGTGTCTGTCCCCCTGCGGAGTCCCTCTCTGTCACCTGGGCGGAGCAGATAGAGGAAGAGGAAGGAAGAGCACAAGAGAGAGAGAGAGAGAGAGAGAGAGAGAGAGAGAGAGAGAGAGAGAGAGAGAGGTAGAGAGAGAGAGAGAGAGAGAGAGAGAGGTAGAGAGAGGTAGAGGGAGAGAGAGAGAGAGAGAGGTAGAGTAGAGGGAGAGAGAGGAGAGAGAGAGAGAGAGAGAGAGAGAGAGGAGAGAGAGAGAGAGAGAGAGAGAGAGAGAGAGAGAGAGAGAGGGTTGTGGAGAAGCAGTTCATATGGAGGAAAAAAGAGGAGCCACAGTGGGATAAAATATAATGACTCGGCAATCTCACATGTGAATGCACAGAAACACACACACACACACACACACACACACACACACACACACACACACACACACACACACACACACACACACACACACACACACACACACCATATCTGCACCTCTCACACTCCCCCTCTGTCCCTCTGCCTGACAGCCTTTCTCTCAGTATGGTCGTGCAGGTTGAGAATCCGGCCTTTGAACTGTCGAAACCGGTCACCACCGGATACAGGTGGAAGGAGGCTTATGTCGGCCTGGCCCCTCCGTCCTCACCTTGGTGAAACACACGTTCACACACTCACTGTCTAAAACCCATGCTGACACAGAGTGGACCATGACAAGCACTCAGGATGCTGAAAATAAAAAATAACAATCTGAAATAGAATAGTTAGTGTATTCTGACTACTGTCTACTGCTGTAGGACAAAGTTAAGAGATATGCGAGGGAAACAGATGTCAGAGAAAGTCCACAGTCGTCGATTCTAAAACAGCATATTAAGTATAGGTTTTGGAAAATGACGGGAGGGGTAAATTGATTCTTCAATAAATAATCTGTTATAAATAGATAAATAATCAGACAAAACAATGTATCCTGTGGCAGGTCTGCTAATGCAACCATGAATACAAGACTTGGTTACAAACATTTAAGGTAACTCTTGTTATTAACTAGAGTTAGACAACACATAACATTACTCATGTGTTTATAAGTACAACAAATCACTATATCCTATTCACCTTTTGTGAGTTAGTGTGCCAGCATCCAATCAGTTTCTACTGCACAGGCACACACACACACACACACGCACACGCACACGCACACACACACACACCCACACCCATCCCGATGTTACAAAACAGACCTTTCCACACATGATGGTTTCTCGGGCCCCAGAATTGCTCCACGGTCCTTAACTTGTTTTTTGGGGGACAGGTATATCTTTGCCGGTAATGGCTTCTTCTTCTCAACCCCACAAGGGGCACAATTTCACAGACTGATTGAACGAGGAGACATTTTTCCTGAAGGTCTTTCACTGTTACAGCATCACGGAATAAAAACACCGGCACACACTGTTGTTGTGTTCCTCGGTCAGTGTTATTGCTGCGCTGGCACTCTGGTCATGACCTCCTGAGGGAGCATAGCATCACCGCAGCCGTGCTCTGTGAACTCTGCCCACTGGACTGGCAGCCCCTCAAATTGGTTGCACCTCTGTGTTGTAGGGTCAGGGGGGGGTGGCGGGGGGGACGTTGGTGTTAGCATATTAGCACAGCAGTAGCCCCCCCCCCCCCCCCCCCCCCCCTCAACTGACCATTTGGCACGTGTGAACCCTGCCCCTAAACTTGTGCTGAAATGAGTTAAATCGTGTAAACACATCATTTGTGCGTGATCGTCTTCAGTGAGATTATTTGGGGTAATGGGGTTTTCTTTTCCATGAGTCAAACACAATAGTGTGTCAAAATGAGCCGATGGAGGTGAGATCAACGGCCTCCATCCCATGTGTTACCACACCTCCCCTGTTTTCACGTCAAGAGGGTGTTTTCCTTTGGTCGCAAATACAGCATTTGCGCTAACCCTGCAGCCGCAAAACGACGCAATAAATCTGTACTGACAGACGCCCAGCATGGCCATGCGTCTGCCATCCGGTCTGCTCCGGTATCCCCCAGCCAGACAGTCTGCGGGGCGGTGGGAGTCCTGCAAATGGGGTTGACTGCGTGTCAAATTGGACCGTCCCGCCTGCCCCCCCCAATCATCTATTTTTATCCCAGAGTGTGTGTCGAGACTTTCCTCATCAGCCCCTCCGAGGATGAGAGAGGAGGGCTGACAATGTGAGGGTGGGGGCAGGTTAGCGGTGGCGGTGGTGGTGGTGGCGGTGGTGGTGCTTTCGTCTAGGTTTCCTTTTGGTTTTTTGGAACGACAAACGGTGTGTCAGGTCTGTGTGTGTTGGATCGAAGCGCCATGAACCCCCTTGGGAGACTGGCGCCTTGCATCGCTGCACCAAAGAACAGCCAACGCTTAGAATAACACAACCTGCTGAACCCTTGTCCAAGATTAATGACCAAATTAGCCCGACAACAACATATACGACAATAAAGAACAACAGTTATGCAGCTGAAGAAAGAAAACAACAAACATCTCATGGCATAAATAGCCTTCCACACTATGCATCGAAAGTGTCAGACAGAAGCAGATGGATATTATTCATGATAAACGATACAATCAGATGAGTCACAACACAAATATGTACGCAAATATATATTCAGTTGGTTGCAGGTGACAGAGAATGAGAGAGGGGAAGAGAGGGCTGGAACGAGAAAGAGAGAGAGAGAGAGAGAGAGAGAGAGAGAGAGAGAGAGAGAGAGAGAGAGAGAGAGAGAGAGAGAGAGAGAGAGAGAGAGAGGCACAGCAAGAGAGAGAGAGAGAGAGAAGGATCGTGGGAGAAGAGAGAGAAGTCGAGAGAGAGAGAGAGAGAGAGAGAGAGAGAGAGACTGACACAGAGAGAGAGAGAGGCACAGCAAGAGAGTTTTTGAGTTTTTAAAACGCCTTTTTATTTACATATTTTTTTACAAAAAGCAAAAACACAGACACACACAACACATATATAAAAAACCTAAAGCAACAGATCTGTAAAGGTAATGTCTAGGTCTTTTAAAGAGAAAAGGATGCCTTCACTGTCCCAAACACCTTTAAACGTGTCCACATACTCCATCTTTGCATAATAATTATATTCAAACCGTAGACGGGCTCTAACAAGACACTTGAAAATTGACACACAATCACGTCTCTGGCCCCCATCTATTGTTTCCCTCCTGCTTAAATAAATGGCCATCTTGGCTTGACCAAAAAGAAAATTCAGGAGCTTGCCTTTCTTCTTCTTGTTTTTTCTATAGGAGAAACCAAATATGAACAACTGTTTACTTAATTGTTCTTTGAACAAAGACAAAATGGACCGCAGGTTTTGGAACAGTGGAATCAGTCGTCAACAAAGCAGTGAAAAATGCTTTCCCTCAGGTTACAGAAGAGACACTTAACTGACACACTAGGGTTTAGAATAGAGACAAATGCATTGACTGCTATGATTCCATGTAAAACACGCCAATGCAGGTCCCCAATGTTTTTTGTGACTGGAGCCTTGTACAGAGTTCTCCATGCTGGTTTGACCTCAGCTTTTGCTCTGAGATGATCCCTCCAGGGAGTGTCAGTCTTGCCTTTAAGTTTTTCCTTATTTAAGGCTTTCACACATCCCATGTAAAGGGACTTTCCACTTGCAGAGTCCATGGACATCAACTCCTGCTGGTCCAGCAGAGGACCCAAAGCCTCACAGTCCTTCCCAAAAGACCGGATGCATATCTTAGGGAAAGGGTCACTATTATCAGGTGTTAAGTCTCCTTTAAACCATCCAGTCAGAAGAGCTCTGTCTTCTGAGGACAAGGCCTTCTTAAAACCGTCCAGTCTAAGTCCACCACACATGT
>OLKM01001350.1:137621-140121 GCA_900291075.1 Melanogrammus aeglefinus | reverse complement strand
AACCCTAGGTTAACAGTTCACCTGGGGTTCATCTGGTACATCACTGCCATGGACTGATCTCCTGCAGGTACAGACAGGATGAGGCACTAGCTTCTCTGTCACAACGGTAGAGACGAGGTGAAACTAGCGACGCATCGCTGTATTCTCATCCTATTGTTGTTTTTTCTTTTCCTCATTTCTCCAAGCACTGCCTACTGATTCATTCATGAAAACCAAGCACCGTTTCAGTTGTGTGTGTGCTTGTGTGTGTGTGTGTGTGTGTGTGTGTGTGTGTGTGTGTGTGTGTGTGTGTGTGTGTGTGTGTGTGTGTGTGTGTGTGTGTGTGTGTGTGTGTGTGTGTGTGTGTGTGTGTGTGTGTGTGTGTGTGTGTGTGTGTGTGTGCGTGTGTGTGCGTGTGTGTGTGTAAGTGCTTGCATGCTTGCGTGCCTCGAACAAATGCACAGTTGTGCAGAATAATCCCGACTCATGAATTGGTACTGACTTTTTAACCCAGTCCAACTGTGATCAAGGGTGAGGATGTGGTCAGAGTTGTATCCCCTCTCGTCCAGTTAGCACAAGGAATGTCCCCATAGACAACTCGCTGTGAACTCACTCCAGATGGAGGAAACCAGAAGCTAGCCTGGGCTAGGACATTCAGCTGTCTGAGCCGGGGTGCTGGTCTGTCTACACGATATCCACCGGAAAGATCCTATCTATTTGATATCTGTCTTTCTGCAGAACAGGTCATATATGTTATGTGTTTCTGTCTGTCTATCTGTCTGTCTAAGGTTATCACCTATCTATTGTATATATGTCGGTCTGTCTATCTGTCTGTTTAAGGATATCTCCTATCTATTTCATATCTGTCTGTCTGCAGGATAAGTCCTATCTATGTTGGGTATTTCTGTCTGTCTGTCTATATGTCTGTCTGCACGATATCTCCTAAAAAATTTTTAGATCTGTCTGTCTGCAGGAAAGGTCCTATCTATTTTATGTATTTGTGACCGTCTATCTGTCTGTTTGCTGGATAGGTCCTATCTATCTTATATATTTCTGTCTGTCTAGCTCTGTTGTATTCTGTCTGTCTGTTGTATTCCTTTTTTTTGTACATTTGACAATCAAATAAATTTCTACATTTTTCAACCTTTTTTTATATTTCAAATTCAAATACACACAACCACACAGCAGAATGATATTCTTCCAAATGCTATGCCGTTCTTTCTCGCACATCTATCCACACACACGCACGCACACACACACACACACACACACACACACACACACACACACACACACACACACACACACACACACACACACACACACACACACACACCACACACACACACACACACACACACACACCACACACACACACACACACACACACACACACACCACACACACACACACACACACACACACACACACACACACACACACACACACACACACACACATCTTGCTCGCACTCTCACTCTCTGCACTCACTTGATGATTTACAGCCAGGTGATGATAATCAGTCAAAATGCAATTAGCAGGGAGAAGGGAGAGTTCCAATAACCCTGCCCCATTCAAAGTCACTGCAGCACACACACACACACACACACACACACACACACACACACACACACACACACACACACACACACACACACACACACACACACACACACACACACACACACACACACACACACACACACACACACACAAAAACACACTCTCAAACCCATACACACACACACACACATACACACTCAAACGACACACACACACACACACACACATACACTATATAGAAAATACTTCCCAGGACATGATTTCGTATTCCAAAGGTCTGATGTCCATATTTAAAACTTTTTTTCCGTAAAACAGACTCAGGCAGAGAAAAGTAAGTGGTTGCAGTTGAACCACAGTTAGACATTTTCATTTTAGAGTTTCCTTAACACAAATTAAATATTGCAAAACAAATCACATACAGAAACACGTTTTGAGTAGCAAAATGTCTTTGGTGAATTCCTGGTGTGACTAGATAAAATTCTAAACGGCAGCTTTCACAAAACAAAGAGGGCTTCTGCCAAGGAAGTTTTAAGTAGTTTAAGTACAGCTTCCAGTTCCGACAACAAGCCCTCAGCCAAAACGGCTTTCGCTGGCTCTTTCGGTCTCTTGCCAGCAAGCACGTTTTTCCGACAAAATGTGTGTTGATTGTTGTGTGTGCATGGACATGTGTGTGTGTGCACGTGCGTGCGTTCGTGTGTGTGTGTGTGAGTCCGTGCCTCTATGTTCCCAGGCTTAAACAGTGAGGCAGCAGAGTGCCAGTGCAGATGACAGTGGGATTGGCAGGGGTCCCTGAATAAGGGACAAAATGGCCCCTATGGCTGACCTTATCAATGTGGGCCAGTCACACTCCAGCTGGCAGGGGATGGCTCTCACAACAACAACAACAATACGTGCACGCACACACACACCAGACTTTCTTACCAGTTTCCAGACTCAAAGCCTCAAAGCTGTCATCTAA
>OLKM01001350.1:90121-130121 GCA_900291075.1 Melanogrammus aeglefinus | reverse complement strand
ATGACAACATCTAAAGCACGTGCCAGCCATCTGACTCCATCACCGACCGCCCAGAGCTCCGTCATGAAGAATCATTGGTGTCACTCTGCCAGGCAATTGATACAGCCAGTAAAACAAGCTAAGAGTTGAAGTGCTTTCTGACGTTCCTGACCTCAGCAGAGCACTTGGGTGCCAGCTAATAATGTTTTACTGGCACTGCGTTGCGGCGTATTTGCTCTTTCAAAAAGTATTAAAGTTCATGATTTATTTTTCCTATCCACCACTAACTTTCAAAGCATTTCAAATGGGAGCTCCAAAATTGGAAATTACAGACCCAAACGTTACATCTCCATTATACTAGTCATGGTCTATAAGAGTCTTCTATGTATTCCATGATTTGCTATTCGAAAAGTCACTTCATCAAAGGGCAGCTAGCCATCTCTTCCCCTCTGCGTGTTTTCCCTCTTTCCCGTTCCCATCATCGAAACACACAAGACAGCAGTCGCCACTACAGGTAGCATGCTAGCAGGCTAACTAGCATGTCAAGCACTGGCCGCCCAGGGGCCGCCTGCCATTACAAGGCTCGGCGGGCCGTGTTCGCAAGCCACAGCACTGTGTACGGCATGTCTCCATGACGGCATGGGGAGATCCCCCCTGCACTCTGAGCCGTTTCCCCCTTTTAGTTTGGTTAAGTTCCCTCCACATCCCCATGAATTATGCATCCTGTGGCCCACTGGAAAAGAATGTTTATTCCTTGTAGTGGACGGAGTGTACAGCGAGATGTATGCTAGGCCAGGCAGAAGATGATTAGTACTGCACAGGGACAATATGCTCTACGCTGTTGTGAAGGGAAGACCCAAAGCTCTTTGTTTTTTACCTGCTTAACTTATTTATTTGTTATAGTATGCATAGATGTTATTGTTTTTTTGGTTTTACGTTCCTGCTGCATGTGTGTCTTCACTGTGAAACATAGAGACGATGCATTGTTTCTCAGCACTGTGCATGTAAACTGAACACTGTGTATTTCTCTCTCTTTCTCCCTTTCCATTTCTCTCTCTCTCCCTCCCTCCTTGTCTCTCTCTCCCTCCCTCCTTGTCTCTCTCTCTCTCCCTCCCTCCTTGTCTCTCTCTCTCCCTCCCCCCTTGTCTCTCTCTCTCCCTCCCTCCTTGTCTCTCTCGCTCCCTCCCTCCATGTCTCTCTGTCTCTCCCTCCCTCCTTGTCTCTCTCTCCCTCCCTCCCTTGGTGTCTCTCTCCCAGGGCGACTGCTACACACAGAGGACAGATCATCTTCAAGGACGCTCTGGCCCAGCAGCTCTGCGAGCAGGGAGGTGAGGAACACACACACACACACACACACACACACACACACACACACACACACACACACACACACACACACACACACACACACACACACACACACACACACACACACACACACACACACACACACACACACACACACACACACGCAGTGCAACACAGCACTCAAACCATTCCAGGCCCTAATTATGCAGCCAAAAGCCAAAGAGATATTTGGATGTCCTATATTCCCAGCTTAATTTCGGCTTATGCTAAAACTCCACTTCTTCTTTCAGAGATTTATGCTTTTGGGTCCGCACTTCTTCCTGCATCCACTTTCAACGACAGCATTAAGTATCTATTGACAGACAGCACCATGTCCCCACTCTTCATGCTGCGGGCAGTGGGGGTTGTGGTAATTGCTTGTTAACAACCAGGAAGCCTTTTCCAGCACTCTTCCTTACACCACAACTTGTACTTTAATAGTGAGAGTGGAAAGAACTCCAGCAGGTCAATGGGACTGGTGGCTGTGTGAAGCTGGTGCACATTTAGCCCAAACATATTTAATGTAAATATGTCATATATTATCCTCAGCCTGACACTTTTCTCCTGAGCAAAGTGGCTTCAGAGTGTTGCCTTCAGGGAAAGCTGTAAGCGCACCTCGGTGTAGCGCAGCTCAGTGATGACGGAGAACTTAACTGCTTGACACAGAGTGTCTCCAGGCCCTCAGAAGACGACTACAGTCTCTGTTGTTTGAGGGCAAAGTGAAAGTGAAAGAGAAAAGTGAGAGAAGGACATAGATAAGGAGAAGGAGAGGGCAGGGGAGAGAGGAAGCACAAGGGTCCACTCTCCTGTCTCACGGCCTGAGGGGTTTACAACCCCCCTCGACACATAACACACAAACATACACATGCACAGACATACACACACGTTGCTCCGGTCATCCCAAACCTCTATATCACACATCTGCTGTCAAACCGCAAGGTTTCAGCCAGTCAGTGGCAAAGCCCAGGAGCCTCCTCACGCATACACACACACACACACACACACACACACACACACACACACACACACACACACACACACACACACACACACACACACACACACACACACACACACACACACACACACACACACATACACACAGGCAGACACACACTTGTTAGCGGGTGGTGAAGAGTTTATGAGGCATAGCAGGAGAGATACGAGGAGGGAATGGGACGAGGAGAAAGATGGATACAAAAAAGAGAGAGGGGCCGAAAACGACCAGATCTCGAGAATGAGAAAGTCCTTGAGTAGAAGAAAACAATGAGGAGACGTTGAGACGGGGTGTAGGGATGAGGGAGGGATGATGACAAATAGGGGGAGAGATACAGAGAGGCGGAGAGATAGACAGAGCGAGAGCGAAACGGGGAGAAACAGAGGGAGAGAGAGATAAAGGAGATATGGTTGAGTGGCGCTGGACCCTAAATTGTCCGTCCGTGTCACTCGGGACAAATCCCGGCTCCTTCCAGTTGAAGGAGGGCCATGAAGATGGACAGATGGGAGGGTGCAAGATTGGGGATTTTAATGAGAAATGCTGAAGGTTGTAAATTCACAGGCCGGGCCGCCGCGGGGGGAGTGGGGGGGGGGGGGGGGGGGAGACAGGGTTATGGAGAGAGATGATCAAACACCTTTTTTGTACGAGGATCTGGGGTAGCGGCGAAAGAGAGCACACGAACAACCTTGTGGGAGGCGATCTCTCTGTTATGGCACACGGCGAGCGTTTGAATAGCAGATAAAAGAGTGGGGAACACGCCAGAGCAGCACGAGGAGGAGGAGGAGGAGGAGGAGGAGGAGGAGGAGGAGGAGGAGAGTAGTGCGGTGGGACGGAGACAGGAGAGAAGGAGAGATGGAGAGATGGAGTGGCTGGAGTTAAATGACCGTACAGATGTGGGGTTTGCAGTCTCCCCGGACCGGTCTCGGCTAAGCCAGGAAATGACATCACACAGTTCTGGTCCACCGGTACTGCTAAGTCCGTACTGTCCTTCCAAGACATACAATGAAATCAAATCACCAGACTGAGAAAGTGTACCGCAGTGTTTGACAAGATCTTTTTTTTTCTCTTTTTAATAAACACCTTAAGCCACACGCACAAAATCCTCCAAAATTAATAAGCAAGGGATGCAGAAAGTGCGCGTTGGCGTGTGTATTCTCGTGGTTAAAGTCCTCACTTCCTCTATGAATTCATAGTTGACCTGGGAGTGAGCCAGAGCTGGCCGGGCACATTTCCCTTCCAGTGGGATCAAACAGGCCAGCTTCTAAGCTGAAGTTTTCCTCAAATCTGAGGCATTAGCATTCAAAGTAGAAGAAAAGATATGGGCCGGCTCAAGCCACTTCAGAAGTCCAAGTGCTTAAGACTCTGGCTTTGAGCGAGTTGAAATGAAAGCTATCTGAGGGAGAGTTATGATCCTTGGAGCAGCGGAGAGAGATGGAAGCGAAGAAAAGAAGAGAGGGGAAGAGAGTCAGAGAGGCTAACTTGAGTGGAAATCACATGTGATCAGCCGGGCTGCAGATTAGCGGGAGAGCTGGAGTAAAAAAGGGGCAGGGCAGAGCGAGTATGAGCGGGGGGAAGGTGCAACCAGAGGAGACGAGGGCGCGAGGTCATCTGCGATGCATATCAGACACGTAAGGACGAGTGGGACTGTAAGAGCTCAGCGACCGGGAGAGCGAGGGAGAGTCGAACACCAGTAAACCTAACTGAAAATACGATGAAATAAACGGAGATAGGGTTGTTTCCACCTTTTTATTGAATGTTTAAGGAAAGAGATTACTGGCAACAGGTGTTTCTATAGCAAATCGTTATTATCTATTTTATGTTCTATTATTTGATATATTCTATTATGCTATTATGGTTTTTCTTAAGGCTTTTTCAGAGATCTGCGTGTTTGCATTTCAGAATGAACGCTCCATTTGTGTGAGTGCATGTCTGTGTGAATACATTTTGTGTGGACAGTATGTAATGTATGCATGTGTTTGTATAAATCCACAAGTGTATGTGTGCATACATAATGCATGCTCTCGTGAATACGTTTATGTGTGTGGTTATGTAAACAGTGGTGTGTGCGTGTGTGTGTGTGTAAGAGGCTTCCTCTGTCTGTCTGACTTTCTGTGTGGGGAGATGGCTCAGCACTCCCCTATGTGAGGTGTATTTTGCAACACATTCTCTCTCTCTCTCTCGCTCTCTCTCTCTCTCTCTCTCTCTCTCTCTCTCTCTCTCTCTCTCTCTCTCTCTCTCTCTCTCTCTCTCTCTCTCTCTCTCTCTCTCTCTCTCTCTCTCTCTCTCTCTCTCTCTCTCTCTCCTCTCTCTCTCTCTCTCTCTCTCTCTCTCTCTCTCTCTCTCTCGCTCTCTTTCATCTCTCTCTCCACTTTGATCTACACCTAGTTCGCCCCCATTATTTTTCCACAAACCAGCAAAATGAAAAAAAAGAAAGAAATCCACTTTCTCGACTTATTTATGCACTTGGAAGGCAGTGCCAACGGGGAGGGAGTGTGTGTATGTCTCTGTGTGTGCGTTTCCGCGTGTGTATTGCATGTGTAGCAGGGTTTAGCGCATACGGGCACAATCTAACAGAAGGCGCGGCCAGGCGCAGCGGTTTATGGTTCCTCTCCCCGGCTGCTGAATGGTTTGGACGGGCCCGTGTGTGGCAGCTCGGAGGTGCTTTACAGCACCGCGCAGCAGAAATGCAAAATACTCCCCGGGATTTAAACGGCTACAAATATAAGGACAGACATTTTGGCGGGTGAACCAGTAATCGCTCTGCTCCCCTGCTGAGCGGCCACATTCAAAGTTATTGAGCCCTGATGAGGGGAGCCAGGAGATGAGAGACAAGTGTGTGTGTGTGTCTGTGTATGTGTGTATGTGGGTCTGTTGTGTCATAACATGCATGTGTGTACATGGGTGCATGAGCGTGTGTGATTGCCTGCGTGTGCATGAGTGTGTGTGCGGTTGCCTTCATATACGTGTCTGTGTGTGTGCGCACGTGTTTGTGTCTGTGCCTGCATGTGTTTGTGTGTGCACGCACGTCTGTGAGTGTGTGCTTGCATGTGTGTGCTTGCCGAGTGAGTGTGTTTGTGCTAGTGTGTGTGTGTGGCGCCCGTGCGACGTTGTGTGTGCGTGTGCGTGTGTGTGTGTGTGTGTTTGCATTTGTGCGTGGGTGTGTGTGTGCCCGAGTACACGTGTGTGGGCGTGTGTGTGTAAATGGTGTGTGTGTGTCTGAAGGAGAGCGGTGGCAGAAGGCAGTCCGTCAGCCCTATCTCCTGACAGGAGGGCCAGCCGCAGAGCTCTCGGCCCCGCGTTGCCAGGTCCTCTCATTTCCAGCGAGGGGGATAAATCAGGTCTTTATGGGCCGGGGGAGTGTCCAGCACACCCCAGATGGATTATTAAAGGGACGTATAACTCAGAGGGGCCACCGCTCAGTGGGCCATGGCTGATCACAGAGAGGGTGGGGGGGCGATGAGTGTCCACTGTCCAACCACCACCAGCCTCCAAGCCAGGCACCAAGCCTGGCTCGCCTGGCTCGCATGGCTGCGCGCCTGCCTGCCTGCCAGCCAGTCAGATGGGTCTCAAGAGGTTTCCTGGTCCTCATTGTCAGGTTATATAATTGTTCCCGTTCACTTCTATTTAATTCGACCTATGACCTTCTCAAGAAGCCGGATTCCCTTTGGTCCTCCCTTGCGTGTTCTCTACGTATTCACCTCTTTCTATCTTATATCATGGCTGTTGTTGTTTTTTTACAATCAACAAAAGCAACAGTTGAACCAAGGCAACATTTGTAAGAGAATTAAGAGGGGGATTTTGTTGATTTTGTATCTGTGGAGAACAGCCTGTCTGGAGCTTGTCTCTCGTTGTAGGCCACCAGATATCTGCCAAGGAGATGCACAAAGTGAGGCGTCCTGCCATGTTGCTCAAAATTGGCGTGGCCGGCATGTTTTCAGACTCTTGGCTAGACATCGCAACGCTCTCCACTGTAACTGAGAGGGACATGTCTAGTCTCTCTTTCCTACTGTCTGATGCAACACATTGTTCGCGTCCCTGTTTATTGACTTAGGAACGTAGGAAGGAAGGGATTACAGGGCAGGGTTTCAGAAGTCCTCTCTTTCGCTCTCACCTGCACAGCAGGGCTCAGTGTCTACAGTGAACAAAGTGCCAGCGTTCTGAAATCCAGGAGACACACGCAGCCTATCATTTTGAGAATGCTCAAGAGGCAGAAAACAGCGAAACTAGTGTGCTAGTGGGACGGTAATTGCAGCCACAATTACGGAGTAGAAGCCCAACTTCAAACACCAATCCCACATTGTTAACCAGATTCAGTCACGGAGATATACAGTCATAGAGAGAGAGAGAGAGAGAGAGAGAGAGAGAGAGAGAGAGAGAGAGGAGAGAGAGAGAGAGAGTAGAGAGAGAGAGAGAGAGAAGAGAGAGAGAGAGAGAGAGAGAGAGAGAGAGAGAGAGAGAGAGAGAGAGAGAGAGAGAGAAGAGAGAGAGAGAGAGAGAGAGAGAGAGAGAGAGAGAGAGAGAGAGAGAGAGAGAGAGAGAGAGAGTCGGGTGGAATGTGGGTGAGAAGCAGCCTAAGAGAGAAAGCGACAGATAGAAGGAAAGAGCGTCCGAGAAATTGGACGAGAGAGGGATGGCCAAAGAGATCGAAGATTAGGCCTGGAAGATGGAGTGGAGAAGGAAAAAAGGCTTTAGATGACATGTTTGAGTTATTTGTCCCATGTGATGTCTGGGTCTGCTTCTGCCAGGGAAAATGCTCACTTTAGTTTTCCTTCCCCTCAACAATGTCACCAGGACCTGGGTCATCCACAGCCATCTGGTGTGATGTTGTATGCTATTATGCAGCCGCTACATCTTATTTATGCTACTGCGTGTATGTGTGTGTGTATGTGTGTTTGTCTGTGTGTGTATGTATGTGTATGTACATGTGTGCTTGTGTTTACAAGAATGCCTGTTTGTATGTGTATGTGTGTTTGTGTGTGTGTGTGTCTTTATGTGTATGCCTGTGTGAATGTGTTTGTATGTGCATGCATGCCTGTGTGTGTGTGTGTGTGTGTGTGTGTGTGTGTGTGTGTGTGTGTGTGTGTGTGTGTGTGTGTGTGTGTGTGTGTGTGTGTGTGTGTGTGTGTGTGTGTCTGTGTGTGTGTGTGTACGTGCATTTAAACCCTGGCCAGGAAGATACAGGCATTAGTGGAGATGAGCTGCTAATAGAAGAGGCTGTAATTGAAGTCTTTAAGGACTCGTAGGAGGGAGTTGGGATTAATCTCAGTGAAAGGAGCGCCACAGTCTGCTCCCGCCGTGCTGCAAGGGGCTGCGGCACCCGGCGACGGGGAGACGAGGAGGGGTGTGTGGACGGAGGAGCAGGGAGATTGGGGAAGAAAGGAACAGAGGAGAGCAGACACGCAGGGTGATGAGCTGGGACGAAGGGAAGCTGTAAATGAGGCCTCTTCTGGGGGTATTGCAGGGATTATCCACTGCCAAAAAAAATGAAAATTCTTCTGGGATCTTTCTCTCGCTAAATAGTCTCAGCAGAGGAGAGAAAAAAAAAAATCAAAAACCGGGAGAGATTTAGTGGAGTTTGTCTGAAAGAGAGACTGCCAAGAAAGCAAAAAGAGAGGAAAATGTTAACTGAGCATGTGCACTGTGTCTCTTGGAGTTGGTGGAGCCTCGTTGTTTGGACGACTGCTGGTGAACACCGGAAGACAATATTTTAATTAGAAGGGTTGCTTTGGAGCAGCAATACTTTGACGCATTCTCCCGACTCGCCCATCGAGGCACACACACACAAGTTCATAGTTCTGAAAGAGATAATCTGGGCAGGCTCAATGCCCGGCTGAGGACTGTTTGTTCCCGGAGCATGTTTTCGTCAGCCCGCAGTCAGAGTATTAGTGGGTTCGGAGGAGGAAATGTCAAGAGCAAGAGGGGCCGAGACCGAGACAGGAAAAGCCTTTTCATCTAGTTTCAATGGGCTTCAGCTTCCAGACAGAGATGCAGTATTGGTGCTGAACATCAGAAGCTGCAAGGAATAAATGTTTTCCTAAAATGCAAACTTAACCGTTTCTGTAACAGAACTTTGAACCAGCTCAAGCCATTGACTTCACTTTTAAAACAATATCCAAATGCCAGGAAAAAGAAGAGGAGAACGATAGTACTATAGTACATTGCAATGACCACATCCATTTTGGAAGACTAGAGGCAATTCCTTTATTGTGCTCGTAGTTAGGTTTTTTTTGTCATAGATTAGCAATCTATGATAGAAAATTGTCATCATGTTGTGTCTACTATTGCAACACTATTCTTATGTGAACCGTGGCAAAACAAAGTTTTTATTGGCATAGGATACAGTATATTTACGTTGATTTAGGATTGTACGACACTACTTCTCTTTTGAGTCCTCTCAAAATTGCGGAGCCATGAAGCATTCTAATGCACAAGCCCTATTGTAGTGTTTATGACTTAAAAAAAATGTCCCCTCAAGCAAAGCCTTACACTAAATGGTGATTTTTAGAAGCAGGTTTTTTAAGACAGATCATTAAAGTACCAAAGAGTTCAACTTTTTGGAATTAATCTTCTGTGTCTCATCTGTAGCCTTATCAGGTGGGGAGGCTCATCCTGGATAGAGTGCACAGTGAAAGATTATCCTTCACTTCAGCCTACCCAGGCAGCTGTCTTCAGGCACGCCCTAGTCGAGGCTGTGTCAAGCATACGATCAAAGGGGAGAGAGAGGGCAGCCCCTATCTCAATGAGGACAATACAATTGCAGCAGGGTAAGAGTTATTAGAGCCATTAAAACCCAGGCCACCAAATGAGTTGGAGGACGATAATGTAAACGGAGCGCAAAGCAGCTTAAGGATCACATTGGGTCTCGGTTAATTAACATAACCCCAACTGCCAAAGTTTTGATTAGTAATGTTTGATAAATGAAGTGCTACTCTATATAGGAGATTCTAGGGCTCAATAAGGTCGTCTTCCTAGGGGGGGTGGATCAGTTAAGTCAAACCTCATGTGTTCTCTGCTTCAGGGGCACAGTGTGTGACCTGTGTGTCCAGCTTCCTTTGACGTCCAACCCTATCATCTAAAACAAACAGACGTGTATCTACGATGATCTGTCAAACTGACTTGGCTCGACGGAGATCGGTTCTTAACGTGTCACCATATGCCTGCTGCTCTAAGCCTAAGCCTAACCCTGATTCCTTTTCAGAAAGTACACATGGTGTAGCCTTCGACCAATCGACCAAAAAATAACTTACTTGCATGCATAACTTCCATTAATTTTGAGGTAACCTGTCTTCTTTTAAAGCAATTCCCGACTGAGGTTAATTTAAAAGAAGGGATACTTTCATTAGAAAACACCCTTGATCCATTGTTGCTCTGACGCTGATTTCCCCTACTGACCAATCAGGGAGATGTATGTGTGTGTGTGTGTGTGTGTGTGTGTGTGTGTGTGTGTGTGTGTGTGTGTGTGTGTGTGTGTGTGTGTGTGTGTGTGTGTGTGTGTGTGTGTGTGTGTGTGTGTGTGTGTGTGTGTGTACCCTGGGAGAGACTGATACTACTGTGTGTTGGTCTGGCAGCGGCCACAGATTAAGGTCCTGGCCAGAGCCCTCCGGGGAGGACGGCGGTTAATTGGCAGTGAACTGTTAAACACGGGCCAGGAAAGGCCTTCATTACTGATATAAATGAACATCACAGTGGACACTTTCTGTGGCCAGGGGGCTGCACCATGGGCCCTAGACTCACAGGAAGTTGGTTGGACTTTAGAGATGATGGGAGCGGGAAGTGACTGTTTCGACTGTCACTGGCCTGGAGTTACACTTGAAAGGACATGGCTCTTACAAAGTGTGCGCTGTACTGCATGTGAAAGCTGAACATTGCTATTGCCGCTACTGGCAGTTGAATGTATTAAGTGTATGTATTAAACAGAGCCTTACTGATGTCATGGCATTCAGGTCAACAATCATTACCTCATTTATTTGTGTAGTTTTCACTCTTGGTTTTTGTTTTAACATATTTCCTGTTATAATAACACTTGATCAACTGCTTGCTCATTCTGGGTTTCGCTTTCTTTTTCAGCCCCAACAGAGTCCCCAATACGACCAAGTCTCTGTAAGTGTTCATTTCCTGCATAAACATTTAAAATGTGAATCACTGATAGCTTTTATCCAATCAGAGATCATGTATGACTTTGAGCGTGGCTGTGTGTGTGTGTGTGTGTGTGTGTGTGTGTGTGTGTGTGTTGTGTGTGTGTGTGTGTGTGTGTGTGTGTGTGTGTGGTGTGTGTGTGTGTGTGTGCACAGCTGGCGTCGACGGGAGCCACGCGGTACTGCGGGACGACTTTGACTCCAACCTGGACGGAGAGCTGGACACCAGCATCTGGTAGATACCGAGAGCGACTCCCACCACGATGACCGAGACCCCGTTTCACGGTGCGGAACCACTGAAACACACACACACACGACTCCTCGCTGTAAGCCCCTGTGTTGTGTTGTCTCTCAGGACCGGCTGCAGCAGCTGTGAAGTGGGCGAGCACTGCGGGGTGCTCATGCACGGCCGAGCGGTGACCTTCTGCGAGCCCTTCGGAGAACGAGAGCTGGTAACGCCTCCCCCTCTCCCCCCGTCCCGACCACACCGAGACCGCGGCGCGGTACACGCCCGTTTGAGCGTGTGCGACCGCCAACCGCTCACCTCAGCAGGGCTTCTCTCTGACCACAGCCCCCCCACTTAGCGTTAGCGTAGCGCTTTTAGCCGTGATAACTCTCCTTGAGTCTCTCGTGTGTGCGGATTTCCGCAGCACATTTGTGTCAAAGCCGTTGATTGAATATCAGTATCAATTCTTAATTACAATTGTGGGATTGAACTTCTTTAATTGTGATTTTGTGCGAAACGCACACGCACACAAAGATTCATAAATAATGTATGTTTAAGGAAGTGCGTGATTTATCACCTGATTTATCACCGGCCTGTTTTATTCTTAATGGGGCTGTGTTGGAATCGATTGTTTCATTCTGAGAGGTATATATAAAGATATAAAGAAGGCAAGCGCTAGGGCTCATAGCCCGAGCAGGAACTCATAAGCCAATGAGTCTGTTTACCTCTTTGAGAAATTATAGCTTTCTCTGTCAGCACTCCATCCCATGTGAATGTTGTTAGTGTTACAAACATGCACATTTCACCCACAACATAATCATACACATGGAACACAGAAGCACACACTTCTACCCAGAAATGCACAAACACACACATAAGCATACAACCATGCAGCAAAACAACTCTTTAGAAACCCTCGATATAGAGAAATAACTTCATGGAATGGTCATTTCCTTATGGATTATCAGAAGGTGAAATTTAATTCAAAATTAAATTCAGGCCAAATCCCAACACTGCTTGTATTGTACTGACTGCTACTCTGTCCTGTGCGCCCAACAGAGCACTGTTCTCCTCAACACAACCACTGCCTCAGTGCTGCAGTTTGCCCTGGGTAAGTACATGAAACGGCAATCAATACATCTCAACCGCAATGAGCTCTATTGTGTACAGCCTTTAAGCCAGGCATCGGGCTGTGTTCAGGGACACAAGAATTACATGATAGGATGGCTCTCAGCCCGACAAATGGCCAAACAGCCATCAGTCACTTCGGGTATCCCCTCTCCTCCAACTGGCATACATATTTAATGGTGATCCTGAAGGACATCAAAAACACTCTTTAAAGCTGGGCTTTTCATGTCTGTTCCGTTTATTTTGTGAGGTCCCTGTAGTTCGTATTTTGAGGATGTATTTCATTAAACCCTTTCGCTGTGGGTCCCTCTCTCTCCACAACTCTCTGTCTGACAGATCCCATGTGCAGCTTATTTATAGGTTTGGAGGATTACTGGGGGACCAGACAGCCGGAGACAAAGCTCCTATGTATTGTGCAGGCAGGGGGGCAGGGGGTAGGTGGTTATAGGGACTAGTGCGATTCAGCCATTTGGAACGTTTGACCTCACTACCTTCCCTTAATCCCATCGCAACCACTTAAAACTACAGGTGCAAACACATAAACTAGCAATACAATACCCATGATGATTCCATACATATTCTTTCTCACACTCATAAGTACAAAAATACAGCCACACACAAACATACACACACATACACACACACACAGTCACACATATACATACAAAATACACACACATACACACACACACACACAAACACACACACATACACAAATACAGGCACACACTCAAACACACACACACAAGCAATATGCAACCCCCCCCGCAAGAAATCGGTAACTGCTAAGGAACTGAGGTGTGCTTTATGTGTACAGACACCCATAGGCCTGATCAACACAGCTCAGGCCGTCTGTAAACCCCCGGTCATCTCAGGCCCCCCCTCACACCCTCATCACAGCTGGCCGTCCACTGAGTCCTCTGGCCTGTTGAGCTGCTGAGCAGTTGCTTCTCCTGTAACACCATTTAGACAGCATTCTCCATACTGGCTGAAGACCACAGAGAGTTGGGGTTTACTTGTTTATGCGTGTGTGATGCTGTCAGACCCCCTCTTAAGCCTTCATCTGGTGCCTTCAAAGTGGGCTTAAAGTGGTGCTAATACACTCGGCTGGTAGAGACGACAGGAATGAACTCTGTGTGTTGACTTGCATTCACTTCATGTGTATATGTGCGTGTCTGTGCCTGTGTGTGTGTGTGTGTGTGTGTGTGTGTGTGTATGTGTGTGTGCGTGCGTGCGTGCGTGCGTGCACGCGCGCGTGTGTATGTGTGTGTCTGTGTGTGTCTGTGTGTCTGTGTGTGCGCTGCGTGTGTCTGTGTGTGTGTGTGTGTGTGTGTGTGTGTGTGTGTGTGTGTGTGGTGTGTGTGTGTGTGTGTGTGTGTGTGTGTGTGTGTGTGTGTGTGTGTGTGTGTGTGTGTGTGTGTGTATGTACGTGTGTGTATTGTGCAGGCTCTGGCTCCTGCCGTTTCAGCTACTCGGACCCCCACATCGTGGTGTCCTACAGCCTCAGCGGCAGCAGGAATGACACAGATGAGTGGATCACCTTGGAGACCATCAGGTGCCCCCCAGCACTTCCTTCTCTGTCTCCTTCTTCCTCAACCTCCTCTCCATTCAAAGCTCCCTTATCTCTTCACCTTCCTCCTTGTTTGTTTCATTCTCTGTCCATCTCATCTCCATTCAAAGTTCCCTCATCTACTCATCTTCTGCTTGGTCCCACCTCTTCCGGTTTCTCCTCCCTGTAAGACATTTCATCTTATTCCCCAGCCCGTGCCCCTGCCCTTGACCCATGCACTGGCACTAGCTCTGGTCCCAGGTGGTCTCCGTGTGGCTGCCCACTTTGCCTACAGAGGACAAACGCCCCCTTAAAGAAGGCCTAAAGATCCATCCCATCCCTTCCCTTCTACGTCTCTCCTCATCATTCTGTCATTCCTCTGAACCTCTCTCTGTTCCGCCTCTCATCGACCAACCTCTCTCTGTACCCCCCCCACCCACCCTGCAGTTCACCCACCAACAGCAGCACCATGGTGCACCTGGTGCCCCTCCCCCACCGTTGCCGGGCCGACGGTGTGCGTCTCCGCTGGACCCAGGGGGCTCCGCGGGGAGGCGAGGGCTACGAGTCCTGCTGGGGGCTGGACAACGTGCTGCTGGTCAACGCCGCCCACCGACCCCCTCTGCTGGAGGACAACCTGGACCCCCCCGACACAGCCAACTGGCTCTTCTTCCCCGGAGCCACCGTCAAGGTGCCCTGAACCAAATACATGCCCCCCCCCCCCACCCTCGTTAACCTGGGCTTTCACCCAAAGCGACTTCCAACCATTCATTCACATACTCACACACCGACGGCGGAGTCAACCACGCAGGGCGACAGCCAGCCTGTCGGGGGAGCAGGAAGGGTGCGGCGTGTTGCTCAGGGACACCTCGACACTCCCACTCCACCCCCTGAGCTACTGCCGCCCACCAGGGCGTGTATGCATGTACCTGTGTGGTACTGTTGGACTTCACAGGATGGCCCGTTGTACACATGAGATCCGTCGGATGTATTTATAACAGTGCAAGGTCCATTGCTACACTCCACCTAGGTGACTTTCACTGGGCTCCTCTGAACACAAGGACACGGGGTAGTGGTGTTAGAAGCTGGTTTAATGGGCATAATGATGCCTGGTTCTCCATGTTGCCATGTCAAAGGTCAACCTGGAGTGTGTGTGGAGATGATCGGCTTAACCTGTGGACATGATAGCTCAATGTGCAACAGGTGTGCTTAGACGAGCCGTCATCCACGCACACACTGCCACACTAAATGATATTGTTGTTCCGCTGTTGCCGTGACAACAGCTGCTCGGGAAGTAACGCAGGTTCTCTGGCAACCCTGCGAGCATGGCCGATACAAATGTATGAATGAATTAATGAATTAATGAATGAATGGCTTTACAATCATGAGGCACTGATAGCAAAGCGCTATCAGGTCATAGGCCAGAGGGTAGAAAATCCCTTTATAAATGCACTAAATAAATGCACTTTATAAATCCAAAACGTCCATGTGTTACTCATGCAACGACGATCAAAGCTGGATGCTACGGTCTGGAATCATAAAGTGGTATGGAGGTCAACAAGAAAAGTGTTTATTAACCATAGCACTTGATGTCTCCTCATTGGACAGCACTCCTGTCAGTCAGAGGGCAACGCCCTGTATTTCCATGGAGGCGAGGGGGTGGGCCACAACTTTGCGTCCACCAGAGACATCGACCTGCACCGCGAGGAGGGGAGGAGCTACTGGGAGGAAGACTTTGAGAGCGCACCCGCAAAGTAAGTCAAGCCTGTCTCATATATGATCGACAGATTCTAATGCAGTGTCTGTATGAGTAAGTGTACGTGTGTTGGAACCATTTGACGTGGATGCATGATATTCTGTGAGAATCTTGTGTGTGTGTCTGTAGGTGTGTATGTTATGATATGTCTTTGTGACAAAGGATCAAATGTTGCACAGCACACGCACACGCACAAAAAACACACACGCGCCATTAAAAGTCTCCGAAACGCACACAATCCATTGGATTCTCCAAACTGTCAAGGAACAAGAAATTGTTAAAATCCTTCAAAGGCATGGGAAAGGGAAAGGGGGTCAAACACAGTACCACCATCAAAACACATTTAATGAGCCCTTATAGTGCTTATATAACTCCAGCAGGTGTCCCACTACATACCTCCTTAACTCCTGAAACGTTCACTACAGCACCGGCAGCCCTGGTGCATTCTGGGAGCCGTAGCACCTCTGCCGGCTTCGTTTCAGCAGCCAGCCCATTAGGCTGTAGTAGGTTCCTGACAGGTGGTGGGGAGACATGCAGAGTCTTCAGTCCACCAGGTGTCACCTCAGCCCGGCACTGAGTGTGACAGCAACACGGCGAGAACTGCCCGTGTGACAAGAGAGGCTGGGAGGGCTTCGGGAGCAGGGGCTAACGGGGGTGTTGGGTGGTGTTGGGGGTGGTGTTGCTGTTGGTGGTGTGTGAGGACCACAGGATGCGCTTGACACACTGAGTTATCTGCTGTCAGTGTTAATGAGGATCCCCTCGCCGCTCGGTGGAAGGATGTTTTCCTGTGTGGGCCCCGTGTGTGTGCGTCCTGTCTCTCTGCTATTTTAGCCCGCCACCTGGGTGTGTTTTGAGTTGTGTTTGTGTTTCAGTGTGTATTTTTCAGTGTGTATGTGTATACACATGTTTTTTCAAATGGTGTAGACAGGAAGGGGGGGTTGTATGTATGTTTGTATACCAACTTGAATACTTTGTATAAATTGTAGTGATATTGGGGTGGAGATTTTTATGCTAATCGAGCTAAAATGTTATCAGAGTTCTTATCCACTGATATGGGTCCACATTCCTTACCTATGACTCCTGATTCAGCTGTCCTGTGTGACATCCCTGTCCCCTAATAAGTTTCACACCCAGCCTCCCACATGAACAAAGCCTCCCCCTCCAGTAGAGACCAGAGCAGGGCTAAACGGTTGTTCTCCCGTGCAGCTGGGACATCGAGGGGGCGAGCTACGGCACCCACTGTGGCGAGATCGAGTCGGGCTCGGCGTTGGTGTTCGACCAGGAGGGACGGCGGAGGGTCTGCACGCCGTACCTGGACACCACCGCCTACGGAAACCTCCGCTTCCACTTCACCATGGGTACGCGACTGGGTGTGGTCCGCTATATAGGTCGGATCCGCAGGTGCCTACAAGTCCGGAAGATCAAAGTGAATCAAAATGGCCGCCCTTCCATGCCCTCTGAGCAAGGCAGGGCGGTGGTGCTGAGGTGTGTTTGTGTGCAGGCGGAGGGGAATGTGATCCGGGGGAGTCCCATGAGAACGACGTGGTCCTGTTTGGAAGGTCTGAGGGGAGGAGGGAACGAGTGGTGCTGGACACCCTGCCATACTCCTCCTACAGGGTGAGACACACACACACACACACACAAACACACACACTCTCGTACTGTTAAACACACAAAGGCACCAACACGCACGCACACACAAACACACACGTATACTGTTTGATACACACACACGCACACACACACACACACACACACACACACACACACACACACACACACACACACACACACACACACACACACACACACACACACACACACATATTTTCTTACACACACACACACACACACAAATTTTCTTACACACACACACACACGCACACACACCTACACACACATTTGTGAATAAAAACACAGAAATATGCAGACACACACAACCTTTAAGACTTAAGGTTTATAGCAAACTTTAAAGTATACACACGCATACACACAAACATTGTGTCCTTCACATTCTTACAATGAACACTCTCACACTAAGCACACACTTATCCCCGAGCGAACATCACATTTAACAACACTCCCCTCTCCCCTCCACCCAGACCCCCGGGTTGGTCTCGGTGGGGCTGCCCACTGAGCTCCAGACCCCCGTCACCCAGTTCTGCCTGGAGCAGCGGACCCACGGGGGCCTCCACCGCCACGTGTGGGCGCTGGACTTCATGCAGCTACTGCCGGTGCTGCCCGGCACCAACACCCACGTGGCCCAGTTCTCCATCAACCTGGGCTGCGGCTCCTACCAGCCGGCCAACAGGTGGGGCCCCCGGCCTTCATTAACACACGCACAATGCTAACGCGAAACCCGAACCTCTCAATGTACTGTGGAATGTGTGTTTATGCTTTACATTTACATTAACATTTATGGCTTTTACTGGAAGCTTTTATCCAAAGCTACTTACAATAAGTACATTTGTCAAAAGAAAGAGAAGCAACAATACATTGCTGTCGATACACTGATGATGTTCATAGAAACCAGTGCCAAGCATTTGTACTTGCTAGCTAATGCTTATGCTCATAAATTGAAGTGATATGAATCGTCAATACAGTTTAAAAGGTCAACAAACCGAGCTCAAAAAGTTGATTCCTCTTTAGTAAGAAAAAATGTATTACATGTCAATTTAGGCTGAAAGAAATGATTTGAAGATCAATGCATGCGATGTAGAGATTAGACAATGGATAACAAGTAATGAATCTCGTTTGGTGTTCGCTGACAGATCAGTCAAAGGATAGTTGGGATTTAGGCAGTGAGTTTTGGATTTTGACAGCTCAAAGCGATGTACTGTAGAAAGATATGAATGTGTGGGTCTGTGTACACTATAGAAGAGCTCAGTGTAATAGGATATGAACATCGATAAAGTCTCAAATGTCAATACACTCTCCACCCATTGTTGATTCTAACGGAAAATCATTAACTCACGCAGTAATATTAAATATCCATTATAGACCCGTTGAAGTTCGAGAAAAGAGTTTTGAAAATACTTAATCATTGTAAATGGGATTTTATGAGACAGTGTAGAGATTTGTGGATAGTGTTTTTAATAAGTAATCCCTTGTTTAGTGTTATTTGACAGCTCAAAGAAGGAATAGTGGTGATTTAATACAAGCCTGTTCTGAATACTAAAAGTAATATGCTTCATGAGGGTAATGAATATATGCTGTGTGTGAGTAAAGCAGAGAAAGAAACCGAAAAGATGTTTAAAATGCCAATACACTGAACGCAAATTGTAAGCTGAGATCATGCATCCACTGTACTGAGATCCATTCAAACAATTCAAATTGAAAAAATAGATTAAAATCATGCATCAATGTACTTCTTCTCCTTCCCCCTCCCTGCTCAGTGTCAGCCTAGAGGTCTCCACCAACCACGGCCGTTCCTGGTCCCTGCTCCACACAGAGTGTCTACCGGAGCTGTGTGCTGGGCCACACCTGCCCCACAGCACCGTGTACTCCTCAGATAACTACAGCGGGTATGTGTGGACATACGCCTCCGTCTAGCTGTGGAAAACCACGCTCCAGGCAATGGAATGTGTGCAAGCCTCTCTCCAGACCTCCGAATCTTTCTCCTTATATTTCCTCTGGTCAATCTGCTTGTGATTTACCTGAGTACAATAGCAAATGTCGACATGTATGGCCAAAACTGACACACAATGGTTTTTGTGTGTGTGTATGTGTGTGTGTGTGTGTGTGTGTGTGTGTGTGTGTGTGTGTGTGTGCGTGTGCGTGTGCGTGTGCGGTGTGTGCATGTGTTTGTGCACGCTTGCACTTGTGTGTGTGTGTGTGTGTTTGTGTGTGTGCACTCTTGCATGTGTGTGTGTGTGTGTGTGTTGTGTGTGTGTGTGTGTGTGTGTGTGTGTGTGTGTTGTGTGTGTGTGGTGTGTGTGTGTGTGTGTGTGTGCTGGTGTGTGTGTGTGTGTGTGTGTGTGTGTGTCTGTGTGTGTCCTGTGTGTGTGTGTGTGTGTGTGTGTGTGTGTGTGTCCTCAGCTGGACCCGTATCTCCATCCCGCTGCCTAACGCTGCTCTGACGGAGAGCTCTCAGTTCCGCTGGAGACAGTCTGGCCTGGGGCTGGGCAGCATGTGGGCCATAGACAACGGTGGGTGGAGAACCATTCTATGTTATATATTCTAGATGCTGGTCTGTGAGGGAAGGGTAGTCAGGTGGTAAGGGTGTAGGTACCTGGGTTGGATCCCCTGATGTCCACAGTCTAGCCGTAGGCATCTTAACAACCCCGACCTGCTCCGCTCAACTCATTTTGGACTTAAAGCTAGGGTATGCGATTTTGGGGAAAACAGCCGTTGAGATTCTGTCCCGTTCTCTCTGGTCCCTCCCTCCCACACGCTACCTGCTGTAGCTCCTCCCTCCGCACGTTCAGTGATGCGCGTTCATGTGAATTCAGTTACATTGATAGGAAGACGAAACACCATGTCCGATTCCGAGGTAATTAAACATTAGTGCTGATAACTGCATAAGTACATATATAGCATCAACATCTTACTCACAGACATACCATGTATGTTATCTTAAAATCATTGTAATTGCGCTGGTAGAAAGGTAGCTGTATCAGCCAAGCAAGTTAGCAAACTAAGTGCAACTGTAATTTGTTAGCATAAGCTGCTAGGCTCGTGAACGCTCACGCAGGGACGCACGAACGTCGGTGCCAAGTTGACGGACAGTCCCACAGCCAATAAGAACGGAGAATCGGAGCCTCGCTCTGATTGGTCAAAGTGTACATGAGCGGTGGCAATTTTTTGGGGGGGCACACAGAGGCAGGGGAGAGCAAAGTGATGTGCAGATATTCTCAGAGCACTTCGCCTACATATAGCTGGTCTGGCTATTATGACATTTTTGCTAAATATTTCAGTAAAAAAATCGCCTACCCTAGCTTTAATAGGCATATTCAATAGTAGTTGAATGTAATTTAAATGCATGTATGTTGGTTTGAATCTTATAAATCTTGAATTAAAATACTGAAATAGTATGGTGCTACTGTGGAGTCTTTGGTTTAGGGGTTTGGTTCATGTTGTAAAGAAATGTTAAGTTTAATTTATTGACCTTTCAGCATCAAGGGTTCGTAGACATGACATCAGAAACACAGCATCATTTTGCTGTTACAATAAATGAAACATAGACCAAAAATACTAGAAATCTGAAAGGTAAAATGTCCTTCAGGAGTCGGCTCCT
The DNA here is from genome assembly GCA_900291075.1 of Melanogrammus aeglefinus. Taxonomy (NCBI): domain Eukaryota; kingdom Metazoa; phylum Chordata; class Actinopteri; order Gadiformes; family Gadidae; genus Melanogrammus; species Melanogrammus aeglefinus. The sequence goes on along the minus strand of OLKM01001350.1, from coordinate 109,771 downwards.
GTCTCTCGACGGTCAGGTTGGTTTGATGTTCATGTCTGAGGACCTGGTACACAGTGTACTGTAGCCTCTTTATAGTCCTTAATGGGAGCATCTTGTGCCTCTCTCCAGTGTATATCGGCCCAGCGTGTCTCCGGTTCTGCTCTGGCAGAGGACACTGCTCCCGCACAGGCTGCAAGTAAGTACCCCTCGTTACGGAATGGAAGAATCCAACATGGCCTCCTGCTGATCCAGTCTTCGTCATCCTGTATGATGGTTATGATTCATTTGGTATTATTCTATTAGTACTCCAAGCGTCTTCCTTCTCACTATCCCTCACTATTTCCCCCTCCCTTCTTGCCTTTAGTTCCTCATTGCTCTTTATTTTCTGGGGTTTGTCGTACAAACTAATTTTCTATTGTCTTGTCTTCTCTTCGTCTTCCTTCATTTTTTCTTCTTCTCTTCTATCTAATTATTTTTTTCTGTTGTCGGCTCCTCTCGTCCTCCCCCCGATGTTAACTCCCCCTCTTCCTGTACCCCCGATGTTAACTCCCCCTCTTCCTGTACCCCCCGATGTTAACTCCCCCTCTTCCTGTACCCCTCCCCCCGATGTTAACTCCCCCTCTTCCTGTACCCCCCTATGCTAACTCCCCCTCTCCCTGTATCCCCCGATGCTAACTCCCCCTCTTCCTGTACCCCCCTATGCTAACTCCCCCTCTTCCTGTACCCCCCGATGCCAACTCCTCCTCTTCCTGTACCCCCTATGCTAACTCCCCCTCTTCCTGTGCCCCTCCCCCCTATGTTAACTCCCCCTCTTCCTGTACCCCCTATGTTAACTCCCCCTCTTCCTGTACCCCTCCCTCCCATGGGGATTCACCCTCCCAATGTTAACTCCTCCTCTTCCTGTACCCCCCTATGCTAACTCCCCCTCTTCCTGTACCCCTCCCCCCTATGTTAACTCCCCCTCTTCCTGTACCCCCTATGTTAACTCCCCCTCTTCCTGTACCCCTCCCTCCCATGGGGATTCACCCTCCCAATGTTAACTCCTCCTCTTCCTGTACCCCTCCCTCCCATGGGGATTCACCCTCCTAATGTTAACTCCTCCTCTTCCTGTACCCCTCCCTCCCATGGGGATTCACCCTCCTAATGTTAACCCCTCCTCCTCCAGATGTGACCCGGGGTTCAGCGGCCCGGCGTGTGAGCTGGCCTCCCAGACCTTCCCGGCCTTCCTGTCGGAGGGCTTCTCCAGCCCGCGCCTCTCGTCCTACCACAGCTTCTCCTCCCTGAGGGGCGCCGAGGTCAGCTTCGGCTGCGGGGTGCTGGCCAGCGGCAAGGCCCTGGTCTTCAACCGGGACAGCCGGAGACACCTGGTCACCTCTCCCCTGGACAGCTCCCAGGCCAGGTAGGGTGAGACAGGGCCACACGTCATCCACCTCTGCAGGGTTTCACTCAGAGGTCAGAGTACTTTTAAGGCCAAGGGGGGTTATTGATATCCCCGTGGCTCTGAAGAGAGAATAATCATAATAATAATAATACAAAATAGAGAATAGAAATAAAATTGGTAAGGTATTCCTATTTGAAATATTGAAAAACATATAAAAGCATATTAACACAAAAAAATGTATGTAAAATATACCTCTTTTAACTATGAACTTGGCACTAAGCTATTTTAGCTTTAGTTATTTTGAGGTGTTCTAACATTATCATTGGATCCACTGGGGTACGGTTAGGGTTAGGGGCGCCCTGACCTTGGGGTAAGGTTGTCCCTGCATACTCTCATGCCAGGATTCTCGTTGAGTATCTTTGAATAATCTCATGGGGATAATCTCATGACCGTGACGCTCAGCATGGTTCACCACAGACATGATCCCCTTTAAATGCTGATACCTCTCTCACTCGGGCCGCAGGGTATATAGATCCTGTCCATTATATTTGGGTAACGTAATATACTTTACCTTAACAGTAATCTGATACAATTTTAAAGTAGGCATACCGATAGGGTCCCTTGGTTCCGTGGACAGAGATTCTGTCTAGGGGACGTGACAGACACCGCTGTTGTTTCCACAACCTCGTCACCTCTCTGCCCCCGTCCATCAACAGCTCAGACCTCTACTAGGCTCCCCTGTTCTGGGCTGGGAGATGGATTGTGATTGCAAGGGAGGAGGGGAGTGGGAGTGGGAGGGGGAGGTGTGGCGATGGGAGGGAGGGAAGGGTGTGAGAGACGAAGTGACAGGAGAATATAAGCGAGAGATAGTAGAGGGAGAGAGGGAGAGGGAAGACAGAGACAGAGTGACGAAGTTAGACACGGGCATCTGTGCTGGATGGATTAGGCCTGTTGCGGCACTCTGGGTGCCACCTGATGGGCATATTTAACGCCAGCTTCCCGTCTGATTGAGTGAACAGCTGTCCTGGAGAGGGAACTGCAGTGCTAATGAAAACCAGGCAGAGCCAAGGACAGAATGAGAGGGAAAGAGAGAGTGAAGGAGAGAGAGAGAGGGAGAGGGGGAGAGGGGGAGAGAGAGAGAGAGAGGGGGAGGGACGGAGGAAGAGAGAGGGTGAGGGGGGCTGGCCGAGGGACAAACAGGCAGAGATGAAAACGGCTCTGAATATTCTATTAGTCAAAATAATGTTTCGATGTCAGCAGAAATGTATGCAATCACATGGGAGTCAGTGTACAAACTTTAGCGGGGTGCATATTTCTACATGAGTGTATGCGTACCGCGTGCCATCTTTCCACCGTGCATACCCAATCTCTCTCTCTCTCTCTCTGGCTCTGCCTCCAACCCCACGCCTCTAACTTTGACCTCATTCATTTAATCACCATCGATCATCTTGCCACCGCCGCGCCAACTCACCTTACTGCCTGACCGCCTGTTTATCTGCCTCCTGAACCGGCCTGTCTCCATCTCTCTCCCTCAATGTCTTACTATCTCTCTCTCTCTCTCTCTCTCTCTCTCTCTCTCTCTCTCTCTCTCTCTCTCTCTCTCTCTCTCTCTCTCTCTCTCTCTCTCTCTCTCTCTCTCTCTCTCTCTCTCTCTCTCTCTCTCTCTCTCTCTCTCTCTCTCTCTCTCTCCTCCCTCTCACCAGGGTGTTGGATTCAACATGGAGCTCTCATTCCTTCCCTGTTTATTTCTGCTCCCTCTACCTGCCTCTAACCTCTCCTCTCTCTCTGCCCCTCAGATACCTGCAGTTCACCCTGCGGCTGGGCAGTCGCAGCACCCTGAGCTCGTGTCCCGCCCCGGACCAGCCGGGGGAGGGGGTGCTGCTGCACTTCTCCTCCGACAACGGTATCACCTGGACCCTCCTTCAGCACTACGCCTACAAGGGCTTCCACGAGCCCAGGTAATGGGGACTCTGTGTGTATGTGTGTGTGTGTGTGTGTGTGTGTGTGTGTGTGTGTGTGTGTGTGTGTGTGTGTGTGTGTGTGTGTGTGTGTGTGTGTGTGTCCCTACACTGGGGTGTCTGGAAATGTGACCAGTGTGTCAAGATACACGTTAATGTATGGTGTTTGTATGTGTGTGTGTGTGTGTGTGTGTCTGTGTGTGCCCCTGCATTGCTTGCATATGTGCCTGTGTGTCCATGTACGCTTGAATGTATGTAGTTTGTGTGTGTGTGTGTGTGTGTGTGTGTGTGTGTGTGTGTGTGTGTGTGTGTGTTGTGTGTGTGTGTGTGTGTGTGTGTGTGTGTGTGTGTGTGTGTGTGTGTGTGTGTGTGTGTGTGTGTGTGTGTGTGTGTGTGTGAGTGTGTGTGTGTGTGTACGTGCTTGCATTGCTTACATGTTTGCCTGCTTGTGCAGACACCATTGAAATTGAGGGAGTGTGTGTGTGTGTGTGCGTGCTGGGACTCCCGTGCCTGTTGTTCCATGACCCCACGGAGACACAATAAGTCCATTAACGCACACATTTGCGCCGCTAATGGCCTGCTGGAGGTGTGTCCTGGGAGCAGCCATGCCATCAGTTACTATCTTTATTATGCGTAATGAAGACAAAGCGGATCCAGGCTCACACTAAACAGCAGCCTCTCTGGGAGGTTGAGGACAGCAACCCGCTAACCGCTTGTATCTCTGCGTGATGCTTGGGTCACGCTCCGTGGTGAAGTCCTGTTTCCTAAGTCCTCCTGTAGTGGAAAGTCTCTAATAGCAGTGATGCTGTGGTCTTCTGGATGCCCCAGTTACTGTGCAATTCCTCCTTCAGGACACCAGTTTGTATTTAACACGCTGCATACAGGGAGGGAATTTCCCAAATTTCCTCTTAAATAACTTAAATAACATGGTTTTGAATGTAGTAGGCTGTATTTTTGGCATCGCTTCAAATACGACTCAAACACGTCTGAGCGTTCTGGGACTCTAGAATGAAGTATGGCCTGGGTTGCTCGGTACCATGTTTACCAAGTGGAGAATGTGGGCAAACAGCAGATTTAATGTGTTGCTCGGAGGAACTTCAGTACCTCTGTGTGGGCCTCTGTGACCCAGCTGGCCCGGTCGCCGACCCAGCTGACACCGTTCACACCTCACCTCTGTTAGATTTCAGCTTATTTCTAAACTGTTCGGACAGACTCTGCGTTGTGTATTTTCAGTCGTAGTAGTAATTCTTGAGATGAATTCTTGAATTCTACACCTCTTTCCTGCCACTCCTTCACCTGCCTCCCATTTGCACTTCAGTCATGAAGACCTTCTTCAGTGTTGTCAAATAACAAATAACTTCACAGGGCCACGTTATATACAACAGTGCTCAGCCTTACTCTCAAGCCCTCAACTAGGCGAGATAAAACAAGCAAACTAAATGCCCATCGAGGAAGTATAAAAGTGCAATAGAATCAATGTGGGCAAAACAAAAACATGTGCTTGTAACGAATGCTAGTTCGATCCCCAGCTCCTCCCCGAGAGTGTCGAGGTGTCCCTGAGCAAGACACCTCACCCTAACTGCTCCTGACGAGCTGGCTGTCGCCCTGCGCGGTAGACCTTGCCGTCGGTGTGTCAATGTGTGTATGGACCGTTGTATGTCGCCATTGATAAAAGCGTCTGCTGAATGGCCTAGACGTGATTGCAGGTCAACATTCATTCTGTTTCCTTCGTTTAACCAGAATCGTGTCGGTGGAGCTGCCCGCGGGGGCCCGTAAGTTTGGGGTGCAGTTCCGCTGGTGGCAGCCGTACCACTCGGGGCGCGGCGTGGACGTGTGGGCGCTGGACGAGATCAGCATGACCTCGGTGCTGTTCAACACCATCAGCCTGGACTTCAGCAACGTGCTGGACGTCACCCAGAGCCTGGGCTTCTACCTGGGCCACGTGCAGCCCTACTGCCAGCACGACTGGACGCTCAGGTACCGCTACGCACCATGGGGCTTAGTTTCATTCATTTATAAACATAAACTAATTCAAAAACTTTTAAAAGCATTCATTCTCTTTTTTTTATAAAGTTGTTCAATTTAAATTGTTAACTCATTTTTTATTCTATATATCTTTATTTATCTCATCAATGGAACATTTGCCAGTTCAATTGGTATGGTATAATAATTAAATAATGCAGTTTTAATGCGTTGACATAAATCCTGCGTTTGGCTGTCCTCAACAGTTTCTCAGGAGAGCCCAGCCCCGGCTCCAGCCTGCGCTACGTGGAGACCCAGTCCATGCAGATCGGAGCATCCTACAGCCTGCAGTTCTCCCTGGTGATGGGCTGCGGCCGCCAGCCCTCCCCCCACATCGACACCCAGGTCCGCCTGGAGTTCTCCACCAACCACGGCCTTACCTGGCACCTGGTCAAGGAGGTGAGGGAACACAAAACCTTTTTCTCATTGGCTCCCAGTCTCATGGTGGTTAGGTGAAAAGGAAAGAGGCAAACTTGCAGAAGTCAGAAACATTTATTTCACGAGCATGAATATTGATTTATTCATTAAAGCCACAGTGATAATGTCTTGATAATTTGAGTCTTCAAATGGGCCACTTTGTTTCAGGTTTTTTTCCTGGAACATTAGCAGAGTACCGTGTAATACTTGAATCAGCAGGGATCGGCTGGCTTCCCATGATTCAACAAAGATTTTCAGTGATGACAATTGGCTTATAAATATTCATAGCACACCCCAAGCTCCCGTCAAGATCTTTATTGCCTTTGGGAATGAATAGGTCTTAATGAATCCTCATTAACTGCCGTCGCAAATCCCAGAATGTGTGCAAAAATCAGATTTTCTTTGACACTTGAAGCTCGTAACAATAGAGTTACAAAACTCTACAAATGTTTAGTTGTACTTTCTTTGGGGAGATTAGGGTTATCCATATTCATCTGTGTGTAAGTGAAACTGTGTGTAAACATAAGTTATGTAGTGAAAGAATGTTACTTTCTGCCAATTACCTATCAGCCATTGCATTATGTAATACGAACTGACAGCTGTTGTTGAAGAATAGCAATCTTTCTTGTCATTCTGGGCAAGAAATAGATCCTTTATCCCTGAAGTATCTTTACACAACATCGTCTGATGAGCGTTTAACCAAACCCTAACAAATTGTACATTTTCTATTTCCGGCCCACTTTTAAAAATGAAACCAATAGCAAGAAGCAATCTGACCATCGGTGTATATTTACAATGGCGTTGTCCCCCACCCAGGCCTGCCTACCAGGGATGCCGAGCTGCTCTGAGTTCACAGCCCCCAGTGTATACCACCCCTCTGAGTTCAGAGACTGGAGACGCATCACCCTGCCCCTGCCCCAGAAGACCTGGTGAGTACAACACACCAGCCACCATGTGAGGACCAACTAAGGGATGTTGCTATGCTGCTTTGTTGTTGTTTGTCGAGTCCATGGAGATTGCAGTGCTTCCAGGCCCCATTTGTTAAGCATTGCATTAAAACACTGCAAGCGTTAGGGGTTCGATTCCCACAGGGGCCAGCGGTGCTCAGAAAGTATGCACTCGCTGTATTGTAAGATGCTTTTAAAATAGTTCAACAAATTGTACAAAATGACAGAATACATAATTCACAGCATAAAATTGATGGAGATTGCACCAAAAAATATTTAATTGTAAGGCAGTCAGTCAATTTTGAACACCACAACATACACCGAGATTGATGAAATACTCACTATAGAGGGCATCGCGACCTCTCTTCCTATCAATCCCTCTCCCCCCCCCGGGCTCCTCACTGAAGCTGCTCTGATCTCATTCCCTGAGGTCAGAGGGTCAGGGCGATAAACTGTAAAGCTGAAGCATTCATGGGGGGCCCCCCGGTTGATCCAGACCTGATCCAGGTCACCACGGTCGTTGGATCAGTGTGAACCCCAACCAGAGCCCCCGCCATATCACAGCCTGTGCACCCCGTCTACACCTCTACCTCTGCCTGTTTGTAATCGCTTTACATGCACTGGCACGCGCTGAATACTCAAGCATTAAGCAGGAATGCCCATATGCTTGCACATAAATAGCCATGGAAACAATGGAAAACAAACGAGGCGTGTAATAATAAAAATGATTTGGGCCTCTGTGGGTAATACGTACTGTTTGTGCAGATCAATATATCTTTTAGGATTTGAGAGAGTGTTATAAAATGCAACGTCTCTTTGGAGATTCATGGATGGATTTTCGATAAAGAAGACGTGTTAACAAACTTTAATGCCGGTGTGTGTGTGTTTGTGTGTGTGTGTGTGTGTGTGTGTGTTTGCGTGTGTGTGCGTGTGTGTGTGTGTGTGTGCGTGTGTGTGTGTGTGTGTGCAGGTCCAGTGCCACGCGGTTCCGCTGGATCCAGAACTACTACGGGGAGCAGGACGAGTGGGCCCTGGATGACATCTACATCGGCCAGCAGTGCCCCAGCATGTGCCACGGACACGGCTGGTGTGATCACGGACACTGCAGGTCAGTACACACACACACACACACACACACACACACACACACACACACACACACACACACACACACACACACACACACACACACACACACACACACACACACACACACACACACACACACACACACACACACACACACACACACACACACACATACACACACACACGTAGACACACACACGCACACACACAAACACACGTAGACACACACACACACACAGCACACAATGACACACACACAATGACATAGACATACACACACATACACACACAAACACATTCTCTCTTGCTCATCCCATCACACACGTACATACAAAGACACACACAGACTTGCATTCTCTGTCAACCCCACGCAAACATACGTATACACACGCGCGCGCTCCCTGGAGAGGGTGACCGATCTTCTCTCCCGCAGGTGTGATGACGGCTTCTCAGGGACCGACTGCCAGCCCTACATCCCGCTCTCCTCCAGCGTGCTCTCGGACTTCGAGTCCCAGGATGCACTGCTTGCCACGTGGCAGGAAGTTATCGGTGGAGAGGTGGTGACCCCTGACATGGGCTGCGGTGTGGTCTCCTCCGGTTCCTCCCTCTACTTCAGCAAGGTGAGATCTGCACACAAAAACATTATCTTAAGGGACTTCACTCTTGAGGCACATTACTTACAATACTATAGTGTGTGTGTGTGTGTGTGTGTGTGTGTGTGTGTGTGTGTGTGTGGTGTGTGTGTGTGTGGTGTGGTGTGTGTGTGTGTGTGTGTGTGTGTGTGTGTGTGTGTGTGTGCGTGCTCATGTGTGTGGACCCATGTGTGTGTACGTGTGTGACCCCAGGCTGGGCTGAGGCAGCTGGTGAGCTGGGACTTGGACACGGAGTGGGCGGAGTTTGTGCAGTTCTACCTGCGAGTGGGCGGAGACTGGGCGGAGTGTAACCAGGCGGACAGCCGGGAGGAAGGGGTGCTGCTACAGTACAGCAACGACGGGGGCATCAGCTGGGGCCTCATCGCCGAGATGTACTTCACTGACTTCACCAAGCCACGGTACTACCTCCACGCTACCATACTGTACTACAGCTATACTGCTATACTGTACTACAGCTATACTGCTATACTGTATGAGGTCTACACTGCAACACTGTACGAGGTTTACACTGCAAGACCACCACAGCTACTTCCCTGTACGACGTCTCACTGCTACCCTGTAGGTCGTCTACAATACCAAACTGTACTCTTAACTGAGGTTATTGAGGAGAACTCCACAATACACAACTGTTGAGTTAATGTCAGATGATGTTTACTTACTAATACTACTACTTGAGTTGTAATACTGTTAAAAAACGTTGATATTGGTTCACCACTGCAGTATTTAACCATTAATCGGCCATGACTAACGACCACGCCGTGTCCAACAGCTTCGTCCACTACGAGCTGCCTCTGTCGTCCAAGACCCCCTCCACCCGCTTCCGCTGGTGGCAGCCCCTGCACTCGGGGGACGGCTACGACCAGTGGGCCGTCGACGACGTCATCATCCTGTCGGAGCGGGAGAAGCACATCATCCCCATGGCCAACCCCACCCTGCCCCAGGTCAGAGAGAGGCTCCTCACGTGTCTCCTGTCTGTCGGCAGCTACCTGAGGTCGCCCCACAGCGGGGGGGAAGCACTGAATGTCCTGAATGTCCCGTAAAAGTATTTTATTTAGGAGCTAGGGAGAGCAGGACTGGGTGGTGGGGAGAGGGGGGCAGGATACTGTCTTGACTTGGGTGTTCAGCTCCAAACCAAAATGTTTGTTTCCAAACATTCCCCCCATCTCCCGCTGTTACAGATTTAAACTTCTTTTTTTTTTCTAGGCTTCACTGGCAATTCAATCAACTTTTGTTTTCAGTGTGGCTTAACTTTTTAATATTTTTTGTTTTTATTTTTATTGTACTCTACGTCGTGCAGTTTTTAATATGAACAATTTTCTTTAAGGGAGAAAGCAATGATTTTTACCAGTAGGCTCCCTTGAGGACGGTGACGGTAGTAAGGGGGTGTTTCCAACCCCCTAACAACCTGGAAAAAAACATGTGCTAAATGGCATAATGATTTTGAATATGAGCGTTGTGCTGACGGTGAAGATAAGTCCGGCCATACAACGCGGTGATTCTGACCCCATGTCTCTCCATCGCCGTCGATCCAGAACTTCTACGAGAAGCCGGCGTTCGACTACCCCCTGAACCAGATGAGCGTGTGGCTGATGCTGGGGAACGAGGGCATGGAGCGGGACAGCAACAACAGCTTCTGCACGCCCACGCCCTCCGCCATGGTGTTCGGCCGCTCCGACGGGGACCGCGTGGCCGTCACCCGGGACCTGGTGCTGCGGCCGGGATACACCCTCCAGTTTAAGGTAGGCTCACCGTACGAAGGTACCAGAGACCCAGAACGAATGAGAGCCTGCAGCATAGGGAGAATGATGAATTTTAAGATCGGTCTCCAACTCCGTCAGCCTGTTATTGCTTATTTTCTGCCGTGCTGGTCTTCTACTCTAATTTCTTCTCTCTCTCTCTCTCTCTCTCTCTCTCTCTCTCTCTCTCTCTCTCTCTCTCTCTCTCTCTCTCTCTCTCTCTCTCTCTCTCTCTCTCTCTCTCTCTCTCTCTCTCTCTCTCTATCCCCCCCCCCACCCCCACAGCTGAACATCGGCTGTGAGCCAGACTTCAGCACGTCGGCCCCGGTGCTGCTGCAGTACTCCCACGACGCGGGCCGCACCTGGGCCCTGGTGAAGGAGGGCTGCTACCCGGGCAGCCCGGGCGCGGGGGGCTGCGAGGGCAGCGGGCGCGAGCTCCGGGAGCCCAGCGTCTACAACACGGGCGACTACGAGCAGTGGACCCGGGTCACCGTGCTCGTACCGCGCAACGTCGCAGCCAGGTACCCGGGATCCACTCGTATTGGTCTTTTGAGCAGCTATGCAATTGTTTTTTTAATGTCCAACCTTTGACCTGCCAAACGGTCAAGGTGCTCAAAGTCAAATGTATTCGTAATCCCTGAATAGTTCAACAGTTCCAGTATTAAGGGCATAACTATGTTCACAATGTTAGGAGTGGGATCTAGCTGTTCTTATTTGTAGACTTGTATTTTGCATTTTTAACTCTGAAAGTATGGTAACTGTCAGCTCCACCAATGAATAAAAGAACGGGTAACTGAAGGGTGTTTACTGCATTCAGCTGGTAATCCATGATTCTGGTGTGTTCTCCTTCTCCTCCTTCACCCCTAACTCCTCCTCCTTCACCCCTAACTCCTCCTCTTCCTCCTCCTCCTCCTTCTCCTCCTCCTCCTCCTCCTCCTCCTCTTCCTTATCTTCCTCCCCCTTCTCTTCCTCCTCCTCTCCTCTTCCTTGCCCTTCTCTTCCTCCTCCTTCTCCTCCGCTTCCTCTTCCTCTTCCTCCTCCTCCTCCTCTGTCACAGCAAAACGAGGTTCCGCTGGTTCCAGGAGAGCAGCCAGTTCCGGGACGCCCCCGCCTTCGCTCTGGACGGGGTCTACATCTCCGAGCCCTGTCCCAACCACTGCGGGGGGCACGGGGACTGCATCTCTGGCGTCTGCTTCTGTGACATGGGGTTCACAGGTAGGATTGAGAACAGGAATCGCACCGGGCCGATCACGACTCAACTGGACACTGAGACGCAGAAATACCAGACGCAAGACATATTTTCATTTTTATTTTATCTTATTTTTATTTTATCTTATCCTAGCTATCTTTGCTGTATATGGGGAAGGGGTTAACGATTGCTAGTGCTTGGCACTTGGTTCTATGAACATCCTTGCTGTAGCAACAGCGATATATTGTTTCTCTTTCTTCGGAAAAATGTACTTATTATTGTAGGTCGCTTTGGATAAAAGTGTCTGCTAAAATGCCCTTAATGTAAATGTAAAAGTAAAATCCAAAGAAATCAACAGCTTTATAGTCCTAAGTGTCCCCCGTGTGGTGTCTGTCCCACCAGTGGAGCAGGACAGCTGTGTGCCGGCGGTGGCCAGCCCCCCTGAGCTGTCGGAGGGCTTCGAGGGGAAGCTCAGTCCCCTGTGGCAGACCCTGAGCGGCGGTCAGGTCGGCGGGGGCTGCGGGACCATCAGCGAGGGCAAGGCGCTCTACTTCAGCAGCCCCGGGAGGCGGGAGGCCCGCACCGTGCCTCTGGACACCACCAACACGCGGTCAGGACCAGACGTGTTCCCAGACCATTGTGTTCCTTCCCAATACCGATTAGGATTCCTGAGCTTTCAGTACATATAGAGTATATACAGATACAGCATCTAGCATTGTAACTTTTTTTTTCAGAACTAGATCATTAACATTTATAATCACAAGCACGTGTTTGTGCTGTTCTTCGCCTGTGTTGTAAATGAGCTAGTCACATGATGGTGTCAGATCGACGCATAGACTTGCGTACCCGCCAATACCCGATACTGCATTTCAGGAAGTATCGGCGGAATTTCAAAGTCAAAAGGACCTCACTCCTTACGCCTGTTGGATTATACACACTGGATAGACCCGCGTCTGTGCCATCAACCTGTTGTTGTCGTTGAACAGGCTGGTGCAGTTCTACATCCGGATCGGCAGCAAGAGTCTAGGGCCCACCTGCACACGGCCCTCGCTCACGCAACGAAGGTAAGGAAACACAATGCTGAAATGAGGTTAAGACGTTTCGATTGGATGTGTTGTTGTGTGTGTTGATAAGAGGTCATAGACGGGAGGTTAGGGGTGGTTTCAGGACAAAAATACCCCTTTTGTGACGCTCCTGGCCACCACATCCTGACGTCACTTTGACATCGGGACTCACGGGGGCTGAGGTCTAATCTATCTACTTGTCCTCATGAATGCTCTTTGCGTACAAGTGAATGTAATCCATCCTGTGTAGCTCCGGCGGGCAACTGTATCCCCTGCGTCGCCCTTCCTCCGTGATTCAAAGCCTTTCCCGGGCCTCCTCATCAGCAGATTGCTCAGCGCAGATTTTTAGCCTGAAGGCTAAACGCTCAAGGCTCTGTCTGATCTCACTTACTGGGATAAAGGGCTAACCGTTGGCCTTCAAACCATGTCCGAGGCCTTTAAGCTATTATCTGAGGCTCTATCGTATACTATTGACTTACACGCTAGAAGTTTTCAACCTTTTTTGTCCCGTAATTCCGTATTTATCTAGGAAATCATTGTGTCCAAAAGCTTCTTAGGTTTCTGTGCATTTAATTCCTGGTACATATTTTGAACCCAGTCAACATCTGATGATAATATTGACTTCCGAGTGAAGTGGTAATGCTTGCTGTTGGCTATGAATCATTAGCCAGTCTTTTTGTATATACAAATATAAATAAATATGTATATATATAGCAACCTTTACCATTTAAAAAGATTTAATCAAAAGTGTAACGTCAAACAACATAGTTTATAAGCCAGCCATCTCCAAGGACCCCTCCAGCATTTAACGCTACCCCAAGTGGGGTCACGAGTGACCCCCCAGGGTGGGGAAGAACCCGTCCCACCCTCTGTCCCCGTGCAGTGACTGAGCGCAGTCCTCGTGTTTCTCCAGGCGTGGTGGTGCAGTTCTCCACCAACAACGGCGTGAAGTGGCAGTTCCTGAGGGAGCTGGACTTCGGCTCCTTCCTGGAGCCGCAGGTGGTGACCATCGAGCTGCCCCCCGCCGCCAAGACCCCCTACACCGTGTTCCGCTGGTGGCAGCCCCAACAGGGTGGGTGGTACGGAGGGGAGACACACACATTTATGCCATTCAGTCACTTAGCAGAGGCTTTTTGTCTGAGGTGGACTGACAAGCGAGGTGAAGGACGATCAAGGCGTGTCATACAAATTGGAGTAAATGCGAAACATTTCAAAGTGCTGTGAGTTTAGAGTAAAGGAATCTTTAGTGCATAATTAACACACACACACACACATACTCAAAAACTGCACCTCTTTAGTGTGGCACTGTTGTTCACACTTTTATTAATTTCCTTCTTCAATGCTTGTGCCTTACCCTCTGCCCATTGGTCGGTTTTCCGTGCAGGAAAGCACTCTGCCCAGTGGGCGCTGGATGACGTCCTGGTGGGCATGAACGACAGCTCCAGGACGGGCTTCCACGACCGCTTTGACGGCATCGCCCCCCTGCGGCACAACTGGTACCGCATCCAGGGAGGGGAGGTGACCGTGGACTGCCTGTCCCTGGACACGGCGCTCACCTTCAACTCTGAGGCTATTGACAGTGGGTGACAGGCACACACACACACGGGCGCATACACACACACGCACAAACGCGCAAAGGCACACACACACACACACACACACACACACACACACACACACACACGTGATTCATACATTTAATATGCCCCCGCTTACAGTTTGGCCAAACCACGCATGCACATTCTGGCATACATATTCTCATATTCATATGCACATAGAAAGTGTATGTATATATATATATATTTTATTTTTATTTATTTATTTTTCTCTATTCGAATGCCCACACATACACAAGCAGTTAAACATATATAAGCCAGTACATACTTGCATACATATCAGCAAGCACAGGCATAAACACAAACACATTTGCATATTAACATTCAAAAAATGCATTAATATGTATAGATTACAAAATAAACGACACATGATGTAAAGTGACAAGAAAAAAAAAAACGAATGACCCACCACAACACCAAGGGCGACACAACTGTAGCAGCAACATTAAGGAGTAACAGGATTAGGAACGGGCTCGGCAGCGCAGCGGCCACGGCCGGCCGAGGGGAGACATCCAGTCGTGCGTCGCCCACGGGTCCTCCATTATTAATGAGGACAAATCTGAGTATCAGGCGAGCTATTACCGCCTTATTTATACATAAGCACCATGCTGGGGCACTCTTCACTTTGGGCAAATATTGCATCAGCGCCACGGGGAGCCATCCATTACACAGACTGGGCAAAGCTAATTTGGCAACGCATTCATGAACATTAAAAACTGAAATTGAATGTAAATCGGTGAGCCGGAAAACTGCATACTGTGGAATTTCCTGGCCTTTCCTGTTAAAAATGTGGCGGTTATTCTCTAACACAGGATGTGAACACACTTCCCCAATTAATCACCCAATTTATGTCCCATGTACTGCCTACTTTATAGTCTATCATCTTTAATATCTTAAAATAGAAAAAAACAGATTAAAATATAATCTTAGAATAGTTAGAATTTATTTATTTATGATTTGATTCTATTAAAGCCACATTCACATTCATTATCTGCTGTCAAATACTGTGATTAAAACAAATTTGTCTTCAGGAAATTTACCGAGGCGTTATATCTCCAAGAAGTTCTCAGGCAAACTTCCACCATTGGTAGCCATCTTCTTTCTAAACACTAGCAGGGGGATAGAACTGAATGCGGAAATCAGCATCAGTTCCTTCACCCTGTTGGCGTTTAGAACGAATATGGAACCAAGTTGGCTGCTCCGTAAATAAGGCCCATTGCAGGGGAACACAGACGCGTGGACTGTAATCGAATGAAACCCAGAGTGACTTTAAACGTCCTTCTTCCTCACCAACATAGCCCTTCTCCCTCTCCCCCCTGTCCCCCCCCAGAGAAGCCCCGGTACGCAGAGAGCTGGGACTTCGAGGTCTCCGGCTCGTCCTTCCTGCAGTTTGAGATCAGCATGGGCTGCAGCAAGTCCACCTCCTTCTCCCACGGCGTGCGGCTGGAGTACTCCACCGACTGCGGCCGCCACTGGGCCCTCATCACGCCCGAGTGCGTGCCCCCGGCCATCGGCTGCGCGGGCTACACCCAGAGCTCCGTCTACACCTCCACCCAGTACAAGCACTGGAGGAGAGTCACCGTCTACCTGCCCAGCGCCGCCAAGTGAGCTCCGCCACGCGTTAAATGTGTTAATATAAATAGAAAAGTATTTATCATAGTCATTTACCTGTCATTTACCTGCACAGTTAGGACTACTAAACTATATACTAGGATGTGATATACTACTAATATACTTTGTGTGTGCCGTGACAACGGGGCTGTAAAGTTATGCTATGGAGAGCTATAAATATATTAGTTGTTATATATAAGTTGTGTAAGAACAATTATTGGAGGTTTTCAATGTTTCGCGACACAGGTTGTGTTTATGAAGGAGGCATGGTGAGGTACATTTTTTCTTCATTCGTACATAGTTTTAGGTCGGCAATCTATCCTTAAGTGTAATTGGGGCAAGATTGTCAGTTATTTTCAACCTGGTGATTCGAGAGAGTACTGCAGGGGCTACGTACATTGGATTTTATTCTTGAAATAGACATATTCCATGAAATGCATTCCATTGTAATGCAATCCATTGATGTTTTGTGTTTATTTGTGTTTCATAAATAAACCCGCTGGGAGCATAAGCAGCATTGCTCACTTTCTTTCCATTGTTTCCCACTGGGAGTTGTATATAAGGGGGATTGTGTATCTTGGCCCAGTCAATCACAATGTTCACAATGTACCTGGAGACCTCCTTGAACGGCTTTGGATTCAAAGCGTCTGCTCGATGACACATGCCTGAGAAGTAAAGGGTGTTTGAACTGTTTCCCACACAGTTCCCCCAGGACCCGGTTCCGCTGGATCCAGACTCACTTCACCCCGGGGGCCGAGGGCTGGGCCCTGGACAACGTGCAGCTGGCCCCGGGCTGCCCCTGGATGTGCTCCGGCCACGGTCTGTGTGACAACGGACGATGTGTGTAAGTGCCAACCTTCGCTCAGGACAAGGGATTTCACACTTGTTATTCAATTGTTTTTTTATTCTTCTTTTTTTTTTATTCTTCTTATTTATTATTTTTCTCTCCTGGTATATTTTTCAACCTCTTTCTTCTGTGATTAAATAAGTTGTACATGAGCACAAGTGCTGTTACATTTGTTGAACAATATCAATCATTTCCCTCTTTCATTCTTCTCTCTCTTACTCGCGCTCTTTTCCTTCCTCTATCTCTTCTCCCTATCTCCCTTCCTCCATCTCCCAACCACCTTCCCTCTCTCTATCCCTCCCCCTATGTCCCTGTCTCCCTCTCCCTCCCTCCTCTCTCCCTCCCCCTATGTCCCTGTCTCCCTCTCCCTCCCTCCCCTCCCTCCCTCTCCCTCCCTCCCTCCCCTCCCTCCCTCCTCCCTCCCTCCCTCCCTCCCTCTTCCTGCTCCCTCCCTCTCTCTCCCTCTCTCTCCCTGTTCTCTCCTCCCTCTCCTCTCCCTCCCCCTATCTCCCCTCTCTCTCTCCCTCCCTCTCCCTGTCTCCCTGTCTGCCCCTATCTCCCTCCCTCCCCTCCCTCCCTCCCTCTCCCTCCCCCCCAGGTGTGATAAGGGCTATGGAGGCAGCCACTGTGTGCCCCTGGTGGCTCTGCCGTCGGTGCTGAGAGACGACTTCAACGAGAACCTGCGGCAGGAGACGTGGCCGGAGGTGTACGGGGTGGAGCGGGGCACGCTCAGCGGGGAGCCCCTCAAGTCGGGCACCGCCCTCATCTTCAAAGGGGTGAGGAGGGGAGGGGGGCCGCCGTGAACACCCCAACATCCACACCAGCATTACAGGAGAGTTAGAGACCGGATGAGGAAAGAGCTGCATCAACAAAGATTTCACATCTGAGCAATTTGCTGGGGTGTATGGTTGGAGGAATACAAGATGCAAAAAAGTGTAAAAACAAATAATACAAAGGATAGGATATAAAAAATAAAATAAAATAATATAAAACAAAAATCTATTACAATAGACATACAATACAATATATGTATGTATCAGTGTAATCTGTGTCATTCTGCCTTCTGAGTCAAGTCGAACAATCCATTGATACTTCTGCGTGTAGGACGGTCTCCGTATGCTGGTGTCCCGGGACCTGGACTGTACCAGCACTCTCTACATCCAGTTCTCCTTCAAATTCATCACCAAAGGTACATCTTAAAAACGATTCTATTATATATTGAGGACCTTTAACTGAAGTAGTTTTCAGTAAAAATGAAAAACGTGAAGCCACGGACTGAATATTTTAGCAGTGGTATCAGATTTATAATATCCTGTCAAGCTTTTAGATTAAGAGCATTCATCACAAAGAATCCCATTTTATCATATTTTATATTAGTCGACATGAATCCTATCCAGCAATATACTCCACCAGGTGTGTGCTTGCTTATCGTTAACCTGTGTGTGTATATGTGCGTGTGTGTGTGCTTGCACGTGTGCCTGCATGTGTCTGTGTGTGTGCCTGAGTGCTTGCGTGTGTGTGTGTTGCCTGCGTGTGTGCGTGTGCCTACGTGCTTGTGTGTGTGTGTGTCGTGCGCGTGCGCGTGTTACCATGTGATCCCCAGGGGTGCCAGAGCGTTCCCACTCGGTCCTCCTGCAGTACTCTGTGAACGGGGGCATCAGCTGGCTGCTGCTGGACGAGTTCTACTTCCCCACTTCCACCGACACCCTGTTCCTCCACCTGCCGCTGCCGGCCAGCGCCCAGAGCAACGCCACGCGCTACCGCCTCTGGCAGCCCTACAACAGTGGTGAGTCCCCCGATGGGAAGCCTGGGAGACTGAAGTGCAAGAGAGATCTTCTAACCAAGCTCATCCAGAGGAACAACTGAGACCCCAAAAACAAGACTACTCCTAGGACCGTCTGGGGTGGGATTTCACATTCTCTGTAGTGTAGACCCTCCAAACCACCTCACTCTCACTCTCTGAGTGCCCTCTCTTTATCTGTGCCAACAACACACAAACACAGAAATGACCCAGGAACCTCCCAACGTGTGTGTGTGTGTGTGTGTGTGTGTGTGTGTGTGTGTGTGTGTGTGTGTGTGTGTGTGTGTGTGTGTGTGTGTGTGTGTGTGTGTGTGTGTGTGTGTGTGTGTGTGTGACGTGTATTTGTCTGCTCTCAACCCCCCCAGGCAAGAAGGAAGAGGTGTGGGTGATCGATGACCTCATCATCGACGGCAGCGCCATCCACAACCCCCCGGTGGTGGCGGACAGCTTCGAGGATGGCCCCACCGACTCCAACTGGCTGTTCTACCCCGGGGGCAACACGGGGCTCTACTGCCCCTACCGGAAGACCGGCCTGTGAGTGAAACACGCGTGACTGTGATCGGATTTCATTGTGATGAGGGTGCTGAAATATGGGCCTGTGCCTTGGTTAGACCCCTGACAATCTGTATTTGTGTGTGTGTGTGTGTGTGTGTGTGTGTGTGTGTGTGTGTGTGTGTGTGTGTGTGTGTGTGTGTGCGTGTGTGTGTGCGTGTGCGGGCGCGTGTGTGTGCGCGTTTGTGCATGGTCCAGGGAGGAGGATGAGTCGGCCATGGTGTTTGTCTCCAGCGAGCTGGGAGAACACTCCATCACCACCAGGGACATCGACGTCAACGAGAACACCATTATTCAGTTTGAGGTACGCCATCCCCCCCCCACACACACACACACACACACACACATGGCCCCGCTGTCCTGTGGTTAAGGTGACACCAGGGCCACACGGCCACACCAGCCCTCCATCATGAGTGACACCAGTCATGTGATCACCTGACCTCGTGTGTTCCTCTCAGATTAACGTGGGCTGCACGGCCGACAGCTCCTCCAACAGCCCCGTGCGTCTGGAGTTCTCCCGGGACTTCGGGGCCACGTGGCACCTCCTGGTGCCGCTGTGTGCAGGGGGGCCCCAGCCCTCGTCCCTGTGCTCCACGGAACTCCACCCGGCCAGCATCTACTACCCCGGCACCACCCAGGGCTGGAGGCGGGAGCTCGTCCACTTCGGCAAGCTGCGCCTCTGCGGGTGAGGACGGCACAACGACGCCTGCGTCTGACTGTCTGTCTGTGTGTCTGGCTGGCTGTCTAGCTGGCTTACTGTCTCTCCGTTTGTCTGGCAGTCTGTCGGT
>OLKM01001350.1:70121-82621 GCA_900291075.1 Melanogrammus aeglefinus | reverse complement strand
CTCATATGGGATTTCATGTGTAGCTTGCATGCTAGAGCATACAGACATGTTTTGGTTTTTGGTATTTAATGGTACTTTGGGTGAACTGATACAATGACGTTAGGCTTTCTGTAATCTCAGAAATCTGACTTTAGATTCTTATTTTAAATCTGATGGCAGAAAAGCGTTCCACTTTATTTTGCTTCATAGTGTTTCGACCAATTATGTTCCTTGAGGCTGGGAAATTGGCAAACACAAACCCGTTCAGCTGTACTAAACTGTGAAAAAGTGTCTGGAAAGGATTTAAATCAACACTGTATAGACTAACCAATTTAAAAGTACTCTTTATTAAACTCCCCTTCTGAAGGCTTAATCCGCTTTTATTCGTTTCCTATATCTCCTTAACAAAACAGGAAACAAGAGGTAAATCCGCCCCTTGCATTGTGTGGTTTCCGGCCCAGGCTCTGTGCCATCTCCCCCCAGAACTTCTGCTATCATTTACTCTGACTGCTGGAGTTGACACAATTGGCAGTGTGCAGACCCAGATAACGTTTGGCTTTGAGTCATACTGTGTAGGATCTCATCCCGCCTCCCTCCTCCTCTGAGATTCTTCTTCTTCTTCTTCTTCCTCGTCAGGGCGGTGCGCTTCCGCTTCTACCAGCAGCACTCGGACATGCAGTGGGCCGTGGAGAACTTCTACATCGGCCCGGCCTGTGAGGCCCACTGTGGGGGCCACGGGGACTGCCTGGACCAGCGCTGCCTCTGTGACCCGGGGTTCACCGGACCCAACTGCTACGCCAGCTCCCCCCTCAAGGTGAACCACAGCAGCCCCCTTATATACTGGCCTTCTCCTGAGCCATCAGTTGGCTATATGTTCTTCACATGGCCCGCGACAAAAACATCCATTTTAGATTATAGACGCTTGATAATCTATATAAACGTATCGATTATGAAGTGTATCTTAACATTTAGCAGACGCTTTTATCCAAAGCGACTAACAACTAGGCAAGGCGACAGCAAGCTGGTCGGGAGCAGTTAGGGTGAGGTGTCAGAGACCTCGAGAATCCTCTGGCTAGGAGGAGCCGGAATCGAACTTCGAAACCTTCCGGTTACTAGTCCAGCTTGGCCAAATGATCAGAATCTAGAAGCAACAACCGCTCAACATTATCCCTTGAGGCTGGAAAAAACTGGAATAGAATCCAATAGATGCTGCCCTCTCTCGGCTCCCCCCTCCAGGCGTCCCTGAAGGAGCGCTTCGACTGGGAGGGCCGCACGGCGGGGCCCCAGTGGCAGGTGCTGGAGGGGGGCCGGCCCTGCACCGACTGTGGGGTGCTGGTGGAGGGGACAGCCCTGTACTTCGGAGGAGCCGACGCCAGGCAGGCAGTCACCGCGGACCTCGACCTGCGCGGAGCCAAGTCAGTACACTACTCACACGTTAGAGAGGACCGTTGTCTCGTTCATCGTCTTGCGTATTGCTGTGAGCGTTGTGTAAGTTTTGGCTGGGGTTCAAACTCTTAGTGTGGCCTGTGTAGGTTTGTTGAGTACTGGGCCAGGATCGGCAGTGAAGACAACATGACCATGTGCCACCGGCCGACTTGCCGCAGAGAGGGGGTGCTGCTGGACTACTCTATTGACGGAGGTGCAGTAAACAACATTTATACCTCTACCTGCTTTATTGATACACAAGTAAAACAAACCGTATCGCCAGATCATTTTCTTATTGTCATAGCAGTGTAAAGTTTGTTTGTGTGGGGTTTTGCACTTGAACTCATAGCATATTCTTGTTTAGAGTGACCCGTACCAATTGATCCAGTAAAACATTGATTCGTACCCAATCTGTACCTACCCAATGAGTGTCCACCACCAATGATAAAATCACGCTATAAGCAGACGATTTTACGCTTGTCCCTTGACTTCCCTCGAACCCCCTTCACCTGTGTGTGCACCGCAGGAGTGTCCTGGGCCCTTCTGCACGAGATGGACTACCTGAAGTACATATCGGTGAGGAGGGACTACATCATGCTGCCGCAGGGCTCACTGACCAACGCCACGCGCCTGCGCTGGTGGCAGCCCTTCACCATCTCCTCCGGCCTGGCCTCGCCCACCCTGGAGAGAGCGCAGTGGGCCATAGACAACATCCTGGTGGGGGGGTCGGACATCAACCCCTCCATGCTGCTGGACACCTTCGATGACGGTAGGGTCTTCTCGATAAGGTGTCAGGGTTTGTGTCGGCTTCTCTTGCTGTGAATGCCATTTTGTATTCTGGGGAAAGTTGGATTGCCTTAACAGCAGACTGTGTTGCTCTAATTGGCATATTGTTAGCGTTATTGAATATAAATGAGCAATTTAGTCAATGGCACAGGTGACATTTGTAAAAGGATTCTGTGCCTTTTGTTACCATAAAGTCGAGGCAAAAATATCAATCGCTATCAGAGAGAATCTGGAAACACTTTATCTTGACGCTGTGCCTGGTCGTACCTTGAGTGTTTTTGTACATCAAAAAAAATCAAAAAACTTCAGCGGCCAGGGGAGCCCCCTTTCTGTTTTTTGAGTTTTAGGACGAATCCTTTGTGAATGGATGATGTCATAAGGACAGCGTTGATGCGTGTCTCCTTCTGGTCCACAGAGGGCGTGTCTCACGAGGAGAGCTGGAGCTTCTACCCCAACGCCGTGCGTACCGCCGGCTTCTGTGGGAACCCGTCCTTCCACCTGTACTGGCCCAACAAGAACCAGGACCACATGCACAACATCCTGGCCACGCGGGAGCTCATCGTTCAGCCCGGGTACATCCTGCAGTTCAAGGTACGCTCCAGCAGGGTCACAGAGACGCAATCCACTGTCACTTTAAACTATGTTTTATTTTTTAAGTGGCTACTTTTATATGGGTAGTAAATACCGCATAAAATATGTTAATTAAAACAGAAGCAAAACACAAATGCCATACAAAATAACATTAATATGTGACCCCAAAGCCTGCAGATCAGCCTAAATCTATATCGATATATAAATCTTAAAATGCATATATTTCTATATACATTTGTATAGATTTACATTATATTTTATTTTATTTTATATTTCTACATCATGTAGTTGTAAGTTTGTCTTGTCCAGTGTCCAGAAGGAGCCTGTTTATTTTATGGATAACACACTTGGAATTTGGCAGTGATGCATAGGGGTTCAAAGTTTGGGTAACAAGTCAGAAACATCAGCAAAACGTGTGTGTGTGTGATCTCACAAGCGGCGCTGCGTTTTCTTGACACCGGGGGCTTGTGATTTCAGATCGTGGTGGGCTGCGAGGCGGACACCTGTGAAGACCATCATTCTGTCCTGCTGCAGTACAGGAAGGATGCCAGGTGAGAGACCAGCACGGCTCCTGGGCCCACAGTGATCCACCGCTATCGTACATGTAGGAGGTTGCTAAAGACACACACCCCAGCTCGATCGCTCCGCTCAACTACCTCAGCTGGACGTCTGGTACCGCCATCGCTAAGAGCTAGCAAAGTCGTTCAGTCTCGGTTCTGGGACCTCAGTGGTGGAACGAGCTCCCTGCCGTTCTCAGGACCGCAGAGTCGCCCACTATCTTCCGAAAAAGACTCAAGACTCACCTGTTCAGAGTCCACCTCGACTCTGCATAGCCACCCTCCCCCCTCTGGCCGCCATTGTACACTGTATTTTATTGTGTTGTATTGTATTGTATTATAGTACCTAACTGTAGCAACTGCAGTAGCTGCTATCACTGCTAGCGATTGTTGTACTTGCACTTGGTTCTATGAACATCATTTCTGTCCCAACAGCGATATATTGTTGCACTTCTTATGACAAATGTACTTATTGTAAGTCGCTTTGGATAAAAGCGTCTGCTAAATGTCCTAGATGTAAATGTAAATGTAAATGTTGTAACCTCCGTCTCTCATCCCCAACCCAAGGTCTGACTCGTGGCAGCTGGTGCAGTCTGAGTGCCTGCCCTCCTCGGTCAACAACGTGGGCTGCTCTCCCTTCCAGTTCCACGAGTCCACCATCTACAGCCCCGTCAACAGCTCCACCTGGACCCGGGTCACCGTGCAGCTGCCCGACCACGTCTCCTCTGGGTAAGCAGCGCCGTTGACGTTGACGAAAGAAACCAGAGAGCCCACACTGGATGAAATGACTTACTTTAGTACATAGGGCTCCTCAACGATGCTGGGATGTAAGTTAAACGAGTCAAATTTAGAAGTATAAAGTCTTATCAAAGTAAGTAACGAGAAGAGTATTGCAATTAAAGTATAAACCAAGCAGACATGATACATAGCCACAATCTTGGCTATGTTGACTACTAGAGCCACTGTTAGGGCTTTTGGTGAACATACAACATACAAGTTTGCCCCTCTCTCTCTCTCTCTCTCTCTCTCTCTCTCTCTCTCTCTCTCTCTCTCTCTCTCTCTCTCTCTCTCTCTCTCTCTCTCTCTCTCTCTCTCTCTCTCTCTCTCTCTCTCTCTCTCTCTCTCTCTCTCTCTCTCTCTTCCCCCCCATGGCTTCGTGCTGTCTCTCTCCCCCAGGGCCACCCAGTTCCGCTGGATCCAGAAGGAGGGGCAGGGCGAGCGCCACAGCTGGGGTGTGGACCACGTGTACATCGGGGAGGCCTGCCCCGGCCTCTGCAGCGGCCACGGCTACTGCACCAGCGGGCTGGTCTGCATCTGCGACGAGGGATACCACGGTGGGCTGCCAAACCATAGTTAGGACGTATCACTCGTTTCTCTGTTGAGGCCTTCAGTAGACATGTGACCCAAAGCGTTTACAGGGAGTTGTGTCTGACAGGTGTTATTCATTAATTAGCTGGGGAACTTTTTAGGCTCTGACTATTACAGAATTTCTCTGTCTTCAATGTGATGTATACAGAAATATATACTTTGAACTATAAAAAGAAATGTCTTTGTCGTTGCACAAAGTTAACTCCTTAATGGAAAGATTATCAGGCTGCAACCCATAGTTTAAAAAGCAGTGCATTGCTGTAGTTTTATGTAATTCCTAATTCCTTGAACTTAAAAGGGTCACAATGTAGATGCAAATGCACGGCTGGAAGCAAATTCAATATAAATAAAATAAAACACAATCAAAAAAACATCTTCACCCCCAACATCTCACTCTCGTCCTCCTCACCTTCTCTTCTCTCATTGGCCCGTTCCCTCTTCCCTTCCCCACAGGCGACGACTGCTCCCTGTCCGGCCGTGACCTTCCCAGCTCCATCAAGGACAACTTTGAGTCGGGGAGCGTGTCCCCCGAGAGCTGGCAGCTGATCCAGGGTGGCGGCGTGGGCAGTGGCTGCGGCCAGCTGTCCCCGCACGCCCACGGCGACTCGCTCTACTTCAGCGGCTGCAAGATGAGGCAGGCGGTCACCCGGCCACTGGACCTCACGAGAGCCAGGTACAGGTACTGCCAGCCCTCGCGTCCCTGCACTCCGCTAGACGTTGTTGGACCGCTTGAAGGCGCTGTAAGCAATGCTGTCTTTTTTTTTTTTTTGGTCAACTTCCTGTCTTGCAGGAAGTTAGCTAACTGTGTTTGCAGTTAGCGCCCTCCGACCCGCGTCACAACATCACAGGTCTTGAAGGGCTCTCGTCTCTTTTTTTTCTGGCAGATTTTTTTTTTTTCTTGTATTTATTTCTTTCTTTCGCTGCCGTGTTGAATTGTGTAGAGTATTCCTGGGAGCGCTGGAATTTGTAGCTTCTTCCTGTTCCGTGTCAGTCTCTGCCCTTGTATTGGTCAGAGAGGACCGCCTCTTTGTGTTGTTCTCTCCTGATTGGATTATTTGGAACAAGATACCAGAAAAATATATATTTTTACTAAAAAGTGGAGTGACCGAAAACTCAATATCAGTCTGAATATAGAGCTATTTAACAAACAATTATCACTTACAGTGCCTTTAAACGTGAGTAATCTCAAAGAAAATAACATCATCCTAACAAAGTTTTCTAACGAACTGTTGTAGGCTCTGTCCATCGTGGGTTTGTGAAAATCTATAACTGAGCTTGGATCCTTGAATCCAAGGAAAATGTTTGTCTTGCCACCAAACTTTGTTTGTCGATGTAAAGGCTGTCTAGTAAAGGCCGTCTACCAGCTCAAGCACACTAACTTCCTTGCCATCCTGTCCCAAGTATTGACAGAGACATCTGCTGTATGTTTCCTATACCCAGTGTTTCCCCTATATGCATGCTGGAATGTCAGCGCCACTGCAAAAAAATATATTAAAAATATATATAAAATATAAAATAATAATAATAATTGCAAAAAAAAAAAAAGTAAAAAAGGTATTCTGCCAAGCTCAAGGCACATTTGCACGATCTGGTCTCAGCAGATACCTTGACTCTGTTGGTTGTTGAATAAATATAAATGTCCTATTTGGAAGCTCAATCTGTACATTTTTCCTCAAAAAAATCGAACCAGAAGTAACCATTTAAAGGGTTATTTTTCAAAAATTTCTTCCGGGGAGGGCATGCCCCCGGACCCCCCTTGCGTTGCTAGGGTACCAACTTACAGCCCCACTGCCACAAAAAAATCTAGGAGAAACACTGATATACCGATTACAGAATTTTTATGTAGTATGTATCTACTAATGTACTGATTGCATTCGTTGTAACTCATTGTCCGTCTGACGCCCACCTCAGCATAGCCCACAGCCTGTACCTCACCGCTGCTGTTCCTCACGTCCTGTCCCCTCTCTGTCTCCACAGTAAGATCATGTTTGTGCTGCAGATCGGCAGCGCCGCCCAGACGGACAGCTGCAACGTAGCGCTGGACCGCTCGGACACGGTGGACCGGGCCGTGCTGCTGCAGTACAGCGTCAACAGCGGCGTCAGCTGGCACGTGGTGGCCCAGCACCAGCCCAAGGACTTCATCAAGGCCCAGCGGGTGTCCTACAACATCCCCCTGTGAGTGGAGGGACCCGGGCACCCAGCTAGAGAGACCGACGGGGGGGGGGGGGGGGGAGGAGAGAGAGAGAGAGAGAGAGAGAGAGAGGGAGAGAGAGAGAGAGAGGGGGGGAGAGAGAGAGAGAGAGAGAGGAGAGAGAGAGAGAGAGAGAGAGAGAGAGAGAGAGAGAGAGGGAGAGAGAGAGAGAGGAGAGAGAGAGAGAGAGAGAGAGAAGAGAGAGAGAGAGAGAGAGAGAGAGAGGAGAGAGAGAGAGGAGAAGAGAGAGAGAGAGAGAGGAGAGAGAGAGAGAGTGCGAGCGAGAGAGAGAGCAGGAGAGAGAGAGAGAGGCAGAGAGAGAGAGAGAGAGAGAGAGAGAGAGAGAGGTGATGGAGAGAGAGAGAGAGAGAGAGACGAGGAGGTTAATTTTTGCAAGCCTTAATGTGTCAGGAACCCTTTTGATCAGGTGGCAGAGCCATGAATGATTGTATTACTTGTAATAGTTTTAGAAGAGCCAAAATGATCCTTCAATCTTTTCAGTGAGTTTATTCATTCGTCATCATTCGTCATTCATCACTGGCAGAGCCGAGTAGGGCTCTAGAACCGCAGGCCTAGAGGGGCCTGGAAGGGGTGGACGACAAGAAATACACATCAAACATAAAACATAAGCCAGTGGGCTCTAGAACCGCAGGCCTAGAGGGGCCTGGAAGGGGTGGACGACAAGAAATACACATCAAACATAAAACATAAGCCAGGGGTTGATTTAGGCTTCATGGCCAACTCATAAATGACCAATGAAGGTACCTGAACCCATCATGCCTTTCAAATGAAACGCACTATATCCACACTGCCTTTCTCTAATAATGTGACCCTCTCCTCTCTCCTCCATCTACCCTCTCTCCTCATCCTGGCTGCTAACGCTGCGTCTCTGGGCCGCGTCTCCCCCCCAGAGAGGCCAGGGTGAAGGGGGTGATGCTGCGCTGGTGGCAGGCGCGTCACGCCGGGGCCGGGAGGGACCAGTGGGCCTTGGACCACGTGGAAGTCGTTCTGTGAGTACCCAATACCCCAGGAGGTCCCCCGTCCCCCCCCCCGTACCCCTCTGCTCCCCTGCCCTACCCGGGACCCCCCTGGCCACCCCCTGCCCTACCCGGGACCCCCCTGGCCACGCCTAGTCCCGCCAGCTCGAGCGAATAGATCAGAAACGGGGAGTTCCCGTTGGTTGTCCTCCGCGCGGCCAGCCGCAGACCGCTGCCTGCAGCCGGCGAACAGTGAGTGTTGTGAGGTCGCTCTGTTGAGGTCAAAGAGGCAAAGGGATCGTACAGTTTAGTGCTGCCCTGCGTGTGGATGGCTGCTTCGCATACAGCTGCCGTCAGCAACGTGGCATTTCTGCAAAGTGTTGCACGGTGTATCTCCAATTTGTGCATAGGACACAGACTGGTGCATCGATTGTAATCGAGTCGGAAGCAATTCCCGTCAAACGTGGTAGAAATTCTAATTAAATGGACGCCTTCAGCCCTCAGTCAAATTGGAGATACAATTTGCTTGTGGGAGGCCACGGATGTGCCATTTATCTGCACATCTACATCATCACACTAACTCTCCATAATC
Source organism: Melanogrammus aeglefinus (assembly GCA_900291075.1). Taxonomy (NCBI): domain Eukaryota; kingdom Metazoa; phylum Chordata; class Actinopteri; order Gadiformes; family Gadidae; genus Melanogrammus; species Melanogrammus aeglefinus. The sequence continues at coordinate 74,155 of OLKM01001350.1, read as the reverse complement.
TTTACATGACGACGCCGTTGGGCATTCTGAATGCATTCCCCTGCATGCGGCTGTGGGTGTCAGAGCAATGTTTTATTCATGTTGCTTATCGTTCATCCGGGCTTTGTGCCCAATGCATTCCAAATGCTTCATCAAGTCATGTGATGCACCCAGCCGCCAGTGAAGCGACACAGACTATTTGCAGAGCTGCACACAGACACTGACTCAGATGTCTCACTCAAATAGACCCACACAGGCAGAACCATTACACCCTGCTCCGTGAGGGCCAAAGCTGAGCTGCCCTGCCCCACGACCTCTCTATCTCGCTCTCTCACTCTCTATCGCGCTCTCACTCTCTTGCGCTTTCTCCTTCTCGCCTGATTCTCGCTCTCGCTCGCATTCTGGCTCTATCTCTTGCACTCTCTCTCTCTCTCTCTCTCTCTCTCTCTCTCTCTCTCTCTCTCTCTCTCTCTCTCTCTCTCTCTCTCTCTCTCTCTCTCTCTCTCTCTCTCTCTCTCTCTCTCTCTCTCTCTCTTTCTCTCTGAATCTCTCTTAAATACACTCACACATCAACACGCACGCACACTCTGTCCACGCTGGCAGCAGGCTCTGTGGACAGGGAGAGATGAAGAGTAATTATGGGCTGGTTACACAGGGTTTAGGGGAACAGAGTTCACCATCTGCATCTCCTCCATGTGCTGCCACCAGAACACTCATAACAATACACACACATAATACACACATACACACACATAATACACACATACTCACACATAATACACACATAATGCGGACGGTTTAAGCGGTCACCTCAATCGGGCTAATCACAGCCTTCCTTTGATCACTCCTGTTATATTATTCTATTCTATAACTCCTATTGTTTTTTCTGTCCCATCTGCTTTCTTATCGATCCTCCTCTCAACCCCCCCCCCCCCCCCCACCCCCGTTACCCCAACCCTCCCTGCATCACCACCCCCTTACCACCCCATTGCCAGGGCCAGAAGGCTGCAACCTGTTCATCTACCACCTGCCCCAGGAGTTCGGAGACACGGAGCTCATGCAAATGTTCCTGCCCTTCGGAAACGTCATCTCTGCCAAAGTCTTCGTGGACCGCGCGACCAATCAGAGCAAATGTTTTGGTGAGTCGCAGTGCTTTTTTTTTTCACTTGCCTCCTTCAGTGTGCAGGCGACCCCGGCGCCGCGGCGAGGGAGGAAGTTACACCGCGCCTGCGTGTGTTTGCCAATCTTCCCCGGCGGACCCCCCTGCTGCTTCTCCTGCAATTAATGTTTATTTTGCCTTTCGTTCCTGTGTCGATCCTAATCGAGTCACAATTAACGCTTTCAAGTTGACGTCGCACGCCAAATGAGGACGCCACGGAGCAGACGGGAGGGTGGGAGACTGACAGGGCTCAGACGAGAGGGAGAGAGAGGAGGGGGAGGGAGGGAGGGGGAGACAGAGGGAGGAGAGGGAGGGAGGGAGGGGGAGGGAGGAGACCGAGGAGAGGGAGAGAGGAGGAGGAGGGGAGGGAGGGACGGAGGAGAGGTAGGGAGAGAGGAGGAGGAGACAGACAGCGCTCAGACGAGAGGGAGAGAGAGAGGAGGGGGAGACGGAGGGGAGGAGAGGGAGACGAGGAGGAGACAGAGGAAGGCAAGAGGAGAGCGAGAGAGAGGAGGGTGAGAGAGAGATGAGGAGAGGATGGAGGGAGGCAAGAAGAGTGGGAGAGAGGAGGAGGAGAAGGAGAGAGGAAGGGAAAGAGTGACGAGGAGGAGACAGAGAAAGGAGAGGGAGAGAGAGGTGAGGAGAGTGAGAGAGAGAGGCAAGCAGAGAGAAGGACAAAGTGGGAGGAAATAGAGATGTGCAGGATGACAGGGAAACAGGTACACAGGGAGACGGGTACAGGAGAGCGAGAGGGAGAGAGAGTGGAAGGTGATATATATATAGAGAGAGAGAGAGGCGAGAGGAGGGCTAGCTAGAGTGGAAGGCGCTAGACAGAGGCCAGGGGAGGAGTGAGAGAGGGAGCAGGGGAGTGAGAGGTTGAGACGTGAAGCGTTGATGATGCCTTCGGTGGGTTGAGCTCATGGGCAAATGCAACAAGGCAGACCGCCGGCGAGCGATCGGTCTATTGACCCACCGGTCTCTGGGTGATTACCATTCACTCAGCGGCTGCTCATGGCCCACTCTGACGCGCCTTCTTAAGGCAATCACCGGCCATCCTTATGTCTCTTTTATCCCATCGATGCCTTCCAGCAGTCAGGCAACAGCTCACCATCGCTGCCCTGCACATGCACACGGACACGCACGCACGCACGCACGCACGCACGCACGCACACACGCACGCACGCACGCACGTAAACATCCATACACACATACATACACACACACACACACTCACACACCTTCCCTCCACTGAACTTCCCACTCACCCAAGCTATTCATTGGGTGGAGGAGGGAGGAGAGGGGAGGAGGGTGGAGGAGAGAGGAGGAGGGTGGAGGAGGGGGGAGGAGGGTGGAGGAGAGTGGAGGAGGGGGGAGGAGAGTGGAGGAGGGTGGAGGAGGGGGGTGGAGGCTGGGGGGTGCAGGTGGAGGTGTGGGGGGGGGGGGCGCGGCAGGGTGGAATCAGGGTCTTGAAGAGATAAAAAATAGACCTGTGTGGGCCTTTGGGTCGATCCAGTTGGATAGCAGCACCACCCAGGACAGGCGTAGCGAGAGGGAGACAAAGAGGCCGGGCGAGAGAGAGAGAGAGAGAGAGAGAGGGAGAGGAACATTGGATTCCTCTAAATGTCCTGGTTCCAGTCTTTCACTAAAGCTGGCCTTCTCGCGGTCACCGCGGACGTCTCCTTTAAGGGTCTGTCCTTCACTGTCCGTGCGTCCTTCCCTCCTATGATCCGCTTGGCCTCCTGTCTCTTTAACATCGGCCGCCTGCGAGACCTGATCCGCTCTAATCTAAACATACGCAACCAACTGTCACTTTCCATCCATCACCGGCTGTCAAAGACGACGGGGGGGCTTACCTCATCTGTCTCTTTCCTCGTCCCCCCACCCCCCATCCCCGCTCCCCCCGTCCCCCAAGCTATTAATTAAGAAGTTGGCTGGAATAGAGTGCTAAAAACCAATATAGATATGTTTTATAAATAAGAAATATGTGAGAATATGTCTCTATTTCTATGTCTATATAAAGATATAGATAGATATAAATTGTGTGAGTGAAAATGTGTGAGGCATCAATCAATCAGTCAACCCAGGCTTCTCTAACCCTCAAGCACTTCCTCACACATCAAAATAAAACAAAGGTTAGCCCAAAGCACATTGCCACCTGCGTGATGATTTGTCACTTTTTTGTGCCCCCTGTGATCGTGTAATGAATAAACAGTTTGGGCTAATTAATGTGGGGGTGTGAGAGAGAGATAGGGATCTGTCAGCTTTTAATTTGTCAAATTATCGTCCCGCTTTTTGGAGCATTTATTTAGCATTAGTTGCACTGTGTAACTGCTCTCTCTCTCTCTCTCTCTCTCTCTCTCTCTCTCTCTCTCTCTTCTCGGCTCAGTGGGGGGGTTGATTCCCCTTATTGTTTCCACGCTAATCTCCACGTTGGATTCATCAGTATATTGGTGATAGTATCCAACTTGTAGAGCTGTCGAGGGGCCTCATGTCTGTGTGAGAGCTCACACATGTGGACAGTGTTTGTGTGTGTTCGTCATCCGTCAATGAGAGCCTTTTAAATGATTTTTAAGAGAGAGAACAGGGAGGTCTGCAGCTAATGAGGATTACAGTGGTGCTGGGGCTGTAGGGATTTCACTTTGCTTTTTCATCCACTCTGTTGACTTGGTCAATATTGACATTCAGGTGTGATCAGAGCACATCTCTTTATCAGGAATTAGCTGGAATTTAATGGAAAATTAATTTTGAAAGCCGCTCTAAGAAGGTCCTCTGAGGACACATGCAAACACCTCACTAACACACAAAAACACACACACACACACACACACGCACGCACGCACACACACACACACACACCTATACACACCTATGCACACCTATACACACCCATAAAAAC
>OLKM01001350.1:17500-65121 GCA_900291075.1 Melanogrammus aeglefinus | reverse complement strand
CCTCCCCCCACCCAACTCCACCATCGACCAACACCCACCCACCCAGTCCACCATCCACCTAACCGCACCACCACCACCACCCTCCTCTGAACCCATCGCACTGCAAAGCGCTCCTCCCTCTTGCTTACCCTCACACCACCAAGTCACCACCAGCACTACCACCACCACCACCACTATCCTCTCTATATATCGTCCTGCTGTCGCCATACCACCAGCCCCATACTCCACCCATGGGGGTTCCCACCTGTTGGCCTGTGACTCCATTTCTAGCTCTGAAAATGTTTGCGGCCTCAACTTTTGCTTTTGTTTAAAATCAATGTCCCGGTGGACGTAATCACATCGCTCTACTGCACACAAGTGCTTGCTCGAGGCTATAAATCACTAGGCAGTCAAAAATGTATCATCAAATATCAATGGCTAAGCGCAGCCATCCCTGTGAACCCAGGTCCATATCGGGGGACCCAAAGTGGGGTCACGAGTCACGACCCACAGGTTGGGAACCACTGCTCCACACTGTCACATCAGTCCGCTCTCAGGCTATAGGCAGGCCAGCACAGGAACCACAAACACCCCGCCCATATATTTAGATTAACTCCAAAGCTCAAGCATTAACAAAGAGTTAACAAACATTAACATTAACCAGAGTTAATAAATATCCATCTGGCTACAAACCTAAACTCGACATTAGGTTTCAAAATACAATTTTGTTGTTCTCATTGCTATGCTGGTGTATCAACACTGAAACAACTTAAATTGTTGTGTTTGCGTGTGTATATGTGTGATGTAATCTGTCACTATTTCAATGTTTGTTGGCGGCTCACGAGAACATTTTACCGTAGCGTAAATGAAGCGATAGCTGCCTGGGAAATCAAAACCCAGCATTAACATGGATCCAGCACTGATATATTAGTACCGTCTTACCGACATCCTACTGAGATCATACTGACATACTACTGACGTACAACTAGCATACGATACCAGTAACATACTACTGACATACAACAAGCATACTAGTGAAATAGTCAGACATACCACTGACATACAACTAGCATACTACTGATATACTACTAGCGTACTACTGACATACTACTAGCATACTACTGACGTACTCCTAGGATACTACTGACATACTAAAAGTCTACCACTAGCATACCACTAACCACTGACTTACTACTGACACACTACGGAAATAATACTGATAAACTACTAACACACAACTAAAATACTACTAGCATGCTACTAGCATACTACTGACATACAACTAGCGTGCTAGTGCCCCCAGGCGAGAGCCCAGCGAGGCGGTGGGCGTCCCTGCATGGCTCTGTGTGGACCCACTACTGCTCCATGCCTCCATCCTCCTCCACCAAGGCTGTCAAGAGGCCAGGCCCTGACCCCCAGCCAGGAAGCCCCCCGCCACAGCCCCCCAACACACGGCCACCTGCCCGCCCACAGGCCAATGCCATCGACAAGCACACACGCACATACACCAAGAAACACACTAACACACACACACACACACGCAGAAACACGCAGGCCCACACACAAGCACACACACACATGCGGAAACACGCAGGCCCACACACACACGCGCAGAATCCCAGGCGTCCCACTTTGACCAGTTCCAATCCCTTCCATCTGCCGTTCACACATCCACTTTCACAACCCCACCCGCCCACGCTAACCCCACCACCACCACCACCAGCACCACCCCTACCACACACACACACACACACAAACAGCTCTCCAGCCCCCCCCCCCCCCTCCCCCGCATCAAACCACCCACCACCCGCCCCCGCTTCGCAGAGATCCCTGCCTGCCCTGGCTGCACTCCTGGCTCACTGGCACCGCCCTGCTGGATGGAAGGAGCAAATGAACAGGCTAAGCAAGAGCGACCTTTGCAGCTTCTCTTCTCTGTTTGTCTCTCGGTTTTTTGGAATCCCCTCTCTGTCTCCATCCCACTCTGTCTCTCTCTCTCTCTCTCTCTCTTTCTATTTGGCTGTTTTTTCCAACTCTGTCCCCCCCCCCCCCGCCCCCCACCCCGCCCTCCCCCCGAACTCCCTGACCTCAAACACTGTGACAGGGGTGCATCAGAAGCTGTACCCCCTCTCCCTCCTCCCCCCCCACCCACCTCCCTGTCACCACCCCCCCCATTGTCTGACATAGTCGTCGTCCTCGTCCCGTGTGTGTCTCGTCCCGTGATACGTGGGTCTGTTTTCCTACCGTAGGAGACGTGTCCTAGCTACCTAGACAACCACACTCAACCACGTTCGGCTGCCTCTCATATCGTCTGCACCCCCGTGTAGAGTAGCGCCTTGGTGGCTCCCGTGTTATTTACTCTCCAAGCCCCCCCATAGCCCCCCTAACCCCCCCCCAGCCCGGTCAAACTAACCATACCAGTGTGTTGAGTGTGTGTGTGTGTGTGTGTGTGTGTGTGTGTGAGGTCACGGTTGTAACCCTAATGCACTGTTGTCCGGCATGGACTCTGCTAAATGGCAGCTGCATCTGGGCAAATGTGACTAGGAAGTGTGTGCGTGTGTGCGTGCGCGCGCGTGTGTGTGCATGAGAAGGCCTGGTGATCTCCACTTGCTCACTAATGCTTAATCCCGTTCTCTTCTCTTTTTTTTTGCCCTCTGTTTCCCACTCTTTTGTCTCACTGTCTTTGCATCCCTGTAGCACGCGCAAGCAAACCTACATGATGAACTTTGCCAGACAGACCGGCCTGCGTCACTACTACAGCCGTAAGAGGCGGGCACTGCGACTGCATGCCTAGGCCTGTGCTGAGAAAGGGATTGGCTTCCTCTGACCTGCCAATCACACTCCATCCTCCCGTTCCCCCTGACAACACGTTGCCCTGTTGAGTCCCAGCCGCAAGTGGATTCCAGTCAGCCTTAGACCAACCTACCCGACCCTACCCTACCTACCTACCTACCGACCTATCCACCCATTCTAAGATACTGGTCATTCATTTGGTTTACACTGCAGCCAATCAAGGCCCTCCCCAAACACACGCATTTGGCGGGAAGACTTGGAAGGAAGGAGCGGCAAAGGCAGCCATTTTGTTATTATGGATTCTTTGTTTTGGTCGTTTAATTTTCTTGATTCATGGACCTTTGCGGTATCCAGTTGTTTTATAATGATTTGCTGTTGGTTGTTCTGATTCCTGTTCCCAGTTGTGAAGCCGCCTCCGCTGGCTCTGTCCCTTGTCACACCCCAACTCCCTCCTCCTCCTCCTCCTCCGTCACCCCCACGCCTCCTCCACCACCACCTCCTCCGCCTTCTCCTCCTCCACGTCCTCTTGCCACACTGTGAAGCCCCAGCGATATTAAACGCGACGTCGGCCTGATCGGGGGGGCCCCCGCCCGCCCCCCGCAGCTCCACTGAGCCGCCCGCCCAGGAGAGAGGACCCCGCGCCGAACCCTGACCCCCACACACACCTCCACCCCCAACCCCCCCCCCCCACCACCAAACCAGTACCAGTATGCCGGGAGCAAGACCCCACCACCCCGATACGATACAGACCCTGACGAGGAGGAAGCTACGCGGCTAGCCGAAGACGCTAACGGATTAAACAAAAAGAAAGAGAAAAAAAAAGTCCAAAAAAAAAAAAGCTAAAGAAACGAGTACAGTGTTCTTGCTGTTCTGTGTGTCTGTGGGTTCAGTTTGTGATGAGTTGACTGTGCTGTTGCGTTTCCATTCGTTTGTTCGTTTTCTACTAATTCATCTACTTTGATGGGAGGGGAGGGAGGGAGAGGGGGAGGGAGGGGGGAGGGAGAGGTGGGGTTGCTGGGCTCTGTTCTCTGTTCCTTGTTCACGCTAGATGGATGGAGGTAGGGGAGGGGGAGGGGGGGGGGGGGGGGGGGGGGGGCGATGCGACCTCTCTCCCCCCCCTTCCCCCCAGCTGACCTCCCGCGAAGGGACGAACCGGATGGCCTTCCCCCCAGCTGACCTCCCGCGAAGGGACGAACCGGATGGACGATTCACGAGAGAGAGAAGAGTTCGAAGAAAAACAAGAAGGAAAAAATAAAAGACTGAATATTGTTTTTGTTTTTCTATTTTTTTTTATATATGTTGGTTCCCGAAAAATACAGATATTTATGGTAAATGGCTCTCCACGTAACCTATTTAAAATGCACTGTGCGTGAAAAACCTGTATGTTATTTTCCAGTGTTAAGTTATTAGGCGGTCGTGTCAAGACTGTGACATCTCTCCCCTCTCTCTCTTTTTCTCTTGTGCTGTTTCCCGACCCCACCTCTCTCTCTCTGCCAATTTCTGATACCTGGAGGTGAGGTTCTGTTCGTGTTGTTTTTGAAGTCTGTGTAATATGGACCCTCTGCCCTCAGTGTAACTCCAGTATAGCAACAATCTCCTGTATATATATATCTATATCCACTATGGGGACACCCAGCAGCCTTATAAAAGGGAAAATAAAGAACTGCCCAAACCTCATACTGTATACACCGACCCAGCCCTGTCTAGTGTGTGTGTGTGTGTGTGTGTGTGTGTGTGTGTGTGTGTGTGTGTGTGTGTGTGTGTCCCTTTTTAGAGGTTATGATACTGTCTCTGACTTAAGCGTGCTTAGAAGTGCTGGCAAATCATGTGTGTGTGTGTGGGTCAAAAAATAGCAAAGATCAGGCAGAATATACTGTATTTATTAAATTATTTGTCATGTTGGAATATTAAAACAGTGCTTCATACACACATCACGTATCTACGGGACACATTGAAAACTGCCTCGGTTTTGTAAGACCGGGCACATTCATTGAATCGGTTGAGACGCTCAACTCGGCCGTCAACACTAACCAATGTTGAGTCGAACACATAAAGACATTGGCTCTCGAGTCCATCATCTCCAAAAAAAAAAACACTCCTTAAAAACATTTGCATTACATTGCAACGTATCAGTAAAAACAGACGCTATTCACAAACGCACCACCGCCAAAACCAGCAGCACCGCGGCCGGCGGGAGCACCAGATATCGGGACGGGGCGGCCGGGGGTGCGGCGTTGCAATAGGGCCAGGGGCAGCAGTTGAAGCTCAGGACGTACTCCGTCCCTTTGAGGCGGAAGACGCGCACTTGGTAGCAAGTCTCATTCTCCATGCAGCCTCGGATGGTCAGCGCGCTGCGGTTGCCGTAGTGACCCACCCCCTTAAAGCAGAACTCGCGGGGCGGGCACACGGTGATCCCCAGCTCGGAGTCGGCCTCCTGCTCCCGGTCCTGCAGGGGGCTGTAGAAGCAGCGTAGGTTGTCGCACCGAAGTGGGGCTGGGAGCAACCACACGCACAGCAAGGCGACCCTCAGCGCCGAGGACACTCGCAGCCTACGGGGGGAGGAAGAAGAGGAACAGCTGGCTTTGAAGTGAGAAGTCCAGTCGACTCGGATAGAAATGTATTGGGTAACTCCTGACATGGCCGGTTTGGGGTTACTTGTTTGGGGTTCAGATAGTTTATGGTGAAACCCTATGGCTATAGATTATGTGTAGTCCCCCGGCGTTAATGCTGCAGCAGGTGTTTAGCATGTTCATTGATGAAGGCAGCACTAAATGCACCTGCTGGGAAATACAATAATTTACTGCTATCATTTAACAGCACAAAATGACATGGCCTCTCACCTGCTCATTCTACTGTTTAAAAATTTAACCCTAATACACACAGGCGTCCAGTCTGAGCTCATGTTGAATGAAGGACATACAACGACTCTCTAAAGGCCACACCTTCTGAACTCACACACCTGCAGGTGAAATGGGTGCAGTTTAACCAATCAAAGATCGGTTCTGGCTAATGCCTACCATTATTGTGTGTCTGTGCTACAAGACAAGGAATGCCAACATTTGGAATATAATTTAATTGCATTTACCAGGAAAACGGTTAACAAGCCATCTTTACCTCTGGATTACAATACGCACCACAAAGCATACACTAATTTACCGATTTTCAAATATTTTCATGACTTAATGAAGACATTAGATTCATTTTACAACAGTGCGTGTTTCTAGGCGAAGTCAAGAGAGCGTCCTTGGATAAGAGACTCCTCCTTCTAGGGGGACGTCATTAACTCAATGTTTCAAAGACGTCACCCCTCTTCTGGCCCCTCGATGACGTATAATTGATGCACGAATCCGAGGGCACCTCGGCGATGACGTTCCTCGTCAAGTTCCCAAAGTTGACATCCTCCAGTTTGTGGGCGATCAGCCCCAGCAGAGCAGTCAGGGCGCTCTCCGGCCGGGGCGCAAGGTTACAGCGGTCCTCGCAGCAGCATTCGTGGCTCACGTTGTACCGAGTCCCCCGGTAGTTTAGAAACTCGTGGGTCCCGCACAGCACATCAGTCAGGCAGCCCTGAGCGGACAGGACGTGGAGGCTCCCGAATCGGCCCCGGGAGCTGGCGCAGCGCTCGTCGGCCAGGCACCTGGTGGTGCTGACATCGGGGCAGGACTGGCCCTTGTGCTGCAGGGGGCAGTTGTTGCACAACAGCGTGTCCAAGCACAGGCCGGGGAGAACCAGGAGCGGTACATGGAGTAGCGAGGCGAGGTAGCAGCCCGGACGACTGAAATATAACACACACGCATATAAAAACACGCACACATAAAACATACAGAGACCCACCTTAATTTACTATATAATCACTTTAGTTTTTACCTCTGCTTTCGCTGTGACTCCATCTTGTGTTGGGCCGTCGGGGTCTGACATCCTGAAGAAGGAGCTCATTAAGAACATCCTGATTACTAATTCCTCACAGCTGGCTCTGTCCTTATTGCCACGTAATGAAATTAAATCATTCACTTAAGCAACGGGGAATGAAGATGAGCTTGCAGTGCCCTCTGCTGTTAGGTCAGTGTAATGCTTATCAATTATCAATTCTATTTTCTAGCCAGAATGTTTCATTATTGTTGTTTTTTTACCCATGGTGGTACATTAAACATTGGAAATTGCGTTCAATATTCAAGTTGATAATTAATGTAGGCTACTTGAAAAGGAAAATAACTATATATGTGAATCAGTTCAATGGTCTATTATTCAATTCAGAAATTAAAGGTCCCATGACATTTATTTATTTATTTATTTATTTATTTATTTATTTATTTATTTATTTAAAAGGGACAATGCACATCAATTGACATTTTTAGTTTACACTCGATATGTAAAAAAGCAAATTTTCCTCTGTAGTCCCTTGGCAGGTCAACACACCACATTACATTAATAAGGACAACTGCAAGAAGGATAGAATGCAAAAAAGAAGCCCGTTGGTGCAGTAGCCGTGGCCGCTGCAGATGTACATGTGGTCCACACCCCAGCTGTGGCGCTCGCCCTGCCCCTCCTTCTGGATCCAGCGGAAAGCTGGATCCAGAAACGCATGGTATCGAAAGCATGGTATCAATACACACCCTTCACATATGGGTGCTTACAAACATCGCTGGGCAGCAAGAAAGTTCCAGCACGTGTGTGTGTGTGTGTGTGTGTGTGTGTGTGTGTGTGTGTGTGTGTGTGTGTGTGTGTGTGTGTGTGTGTGTGTGTGTGTGTGTGTGTGTGTGTGTGTGTGTGTGTGTGTGTGTGTGAGATTAGGTTAATTTACACTGTTAAGAGACTGAATTCTAAAAAAAGATTATTGGAAAATAATACTGTAGGTTTTTCAAGTTGTATGTCTTGGTGGTGGACTACATTGCTGGCTGAGTCTATGCCAGCAGGAATCCCCCTGTGGTACAGTGGTACAGTGGTACAGTCCAATTAGTTACAACGGGGGATTTCTCGAAACTCGTTAGTCACAATCATTAGTTGCCGTCTGTACACAGATATTTAACAGATATTTAACATGGGATTTCAATTAGGAAATTGAACTGATTTAATCTTTTTATTTTTTTATTGAAAAATAAGAATATTGAATACAATATATAATATACCACCATGGGTCGCCAAAGCACAATATCGACACAAATCACTTCTTGTGAAATGTTAAATGTAATGTAAAAGCATTACGCATACATCTATAGCCGGTTGGCCACTCTCTTAATAAATAATTTACGTTGTGTAACAAAATAGAAAGTCTTAAATGGAGTAAAACATTGCTGTCTTCTCTGTCCTGGACTCATTCCTCCTTTGTAAAGGCCAGCTGTCTCTTCTTCAACAAGGATTCCTGCCGGGGGTTAGGACAGAATGGTGAAACCTCAGTTAGGATCTCAATTCAGCAAAATTATCAAAAGAAGGGGATATATTCTATATATTTCAAATGTATATTCTCAAAGATAGGGAGACATCCATTCTACTCAACATGGGATCAAATTCAAAAACATAGTTTTTCATCTTCCTAAGAAGCATGGCTTTGATAATTAGATAAATTCCTCCACACCTTTAAAGTGTATGGGGAATAAACATCATATAGGTCAGGCATATGTTAAGAAACGGTTTGCTAACTTCCAGCCGCTCCTCTTCCTCATTCTCGTCTCCCCAGTCTTCCTCCAGCTCCGCTGGGTCGTAGGTGTAGAGAGGAAGGAGCCTGTGACGTAGCTGATCGAGCCTGGAGCCCAGAAGAACACGTGTTGAAGACACCAAGGGTCAGAGTCACAGGTCAGAGTCACACCACAGGTCAATGTGAACCCAACTCCACAACTCCACTCGTAAAGAGGAGCTCATCATCCACCTCAAAGGTGTTCATTATTGAATTGAATAAGGTTCTAGGTTTCATATGTGTGTATTATCTATACATAGAATATACGTTTGCTACGGTACCTTGCTCTCCGCCTGAAGTAAATCCCCTGTAAGAGAAAGTACGAGAATGGATTCAGTTTATGATAATAACGCAACGGAGGCTCTAGGGACAGGTCTGAACTTGAGAAAGGAAAGAGAAAGGAAATGAAAGGTAAAAACATGTGATCTCCTCACCACGGCCATCAGACAGACCACCATGCTGGCCAGCAGCACGGCGGCGAGGACGAGGTAAACGGGATGAAGGGTCCCTTGGGGTGAAGGGTCAGGTCTGGTGGCGTTGGAGGTCAGCTCCATGTCCTGCACCGCGCGTTCCCATCCCTCCCGCTCCAGAGCTCAGTTCACACGGGGTCGGCTGGTTGGGTGAAGACACCGCTTTGTTGTGGGGCTGTGGTTGTGGTGGTGGTGCTGTGCTGGTGGTGGTGCTGGCGGTGGTGCTGGCGGTGGTGTTGGCGGTGGTGTTGGCGGCAGGGTTGCTGAACTCAAACTTTCCGAGACGGAGTAACACTGCTGCGTTAGGAGCTCTGTGTGTCGTGGCTGCCTGCTGTGGTTTGAGACGAGTCGACTGACAGGAAGGACGGAACCCACTCAAGCGGGGACTGCAGTGATACTGGCAGAGCGCTGGGGGAACTTCCTCCTCGGAGGGAGGTAGTTACTGTAAGACAGTATCAATCTCTGCACTACAGCTCATAGCCAACGCTTACCTGAACATGAGTCAGACTTGCATTGTGTAATAAGAAGAGCCAATACGTAGCCGAGGTTGACGTCACTGTACGTGAAGAACGCTGAACACAAAAGGAGAGAGAGAGAGAAGGGGAGCCAGCTGTTAAATACCTCAACTCGATGGACGGCATTCCAGAGCGAGGAGTGGATGAGGTTTATTCGCTCCTTGTGGTCGAAACGCCTCACTGTGCGTTTTCCGGAAACCGGTTACCATAACGAGGACATGAATGTGCTATTAATTAAAATGAGTTAATGCAGTAATAATTTGGCAGAGGCTAAGGGAAGGGTTGACTATTTATGAAAGAACGTTGTTTAGAGTAAGGGTTAACCCTAATGGTTCTAAATAATGTATAAATGAATATGATAGTTGACATGGAACACCATAACCTTTTTCAACATGAACTCCATTATTAGGCATAAACACCACACGTTAATGATTACTAAAGCATTAGTTAACTGTTATGTTGAAATGCTAACGCTATATATATTACAAGGCTTATTAGCGCCTCAACTAGTGTTAGTATTAATGTTATTAACGGTAGCAGGTTTGGGGGTTCAAATATCTCTTGGCCCTCCCCCTGGCACCTGCTATTACTGTCTGCCTCAGGGCTATGGAAGACTCTTTAGATAAAGTCTTCCACCACATAGTATATTTAGTGTCCATCAACATAATCACCCATTGTGTGAGGGAGAATCCCTGCATCCACCACACAGCACAAAGCTGTTGGTGGAAGCACATCTGTGTCTGCGTTGTGTTCCGGCCAGAAGTCATGTCTTCCTGTGGTTTATTTATAACCTTTGCGGCCCCCGCGAGGTGAAAGGTCAGGGTATAAATCCAAAATGGCCACCAGTCAAGACAAACAACGCTACACAATGCAAACAGACCCAGATGGGGGATAATACTATTAAAAAATGTGTAGCATTCAAATCTTTCTAACTATATTTGCTTGGCAGCGGAGAAGTGAACGTGCGGTGCTTGTGTTTCTGTGTCTTCGCCAGCAGGGGGAGTGTTGTTGACGGCTACAGGGAGAGAGAGGATGTGGGAGGGAAGGGGGAAGGAGAGGAAGGAAAGGGTTACGGTCAAAGACTTCATTTCTATTCTAGTTTAACCTGCCGGAGCATTGCCGGAGAAACAGCTTCACCGTAATGGATTAGTTGAAAGGTAAGTCCCTGCCAGGAATCAATATAAACTTGCAACTAGATGGTTAGTTATAGGGCAGAGATCACTTTCCCTACCCACTTATATTTCAAGTTATTACAGATTACAGGAACTTGGACATGGTCATCTGGTCATGTATGATGATGTATATAATATTTAAAGGGCATGTCATGGTTTTAGTACCTGTTCTTTAACAACACTAGACTTTTTAGAGTTTAATCAAATTTAGTTTAGAAAAAGTTTTTTGTTTTCTGTTTTCTGTTCTTTTTCTATGTGTCCAAAAGACACAATACAAGACATATTTGTTTCCGAAGCGTCATGGCCGAACAGTAATCCAACATGGCTCATGTTAAAGAAAGGCCACTTTGTTTGCCGTTTCTCGAGTCTCACACACTTGGCTATGTGTGTGGCTCACACTGAGGAGCGTTTCCATTTGAAATCCTGTTAATCATTACACCGAGGAGAGTCCTTTGGGCACACTCCGGGAGTGAACCTTGCATGGCCTGAAGCCCCCGGCCTGAACTCCCCACCCTCGCTCTCTGGCTCCGTGTTCCCCAGCCCGGTACCTCAGCTGTGAGAGGGGTGGTAGAAGAGAGAAACGGATACGGCGCTGCCGTCCTATCATGTCATCATGGATCCTTCCGGAATGCCGTACCCGGCCTTCAGGGCCCTCAGACGGACCTCCCCGCAGGACCAGACCGTCTCTCCCCAGGCGCCAGAGGAGAACCTGCACGAGAATATCGGCGATGTCGTGGTGCAGGGGCCCCTCGACCCGGCTTCGCCTGCCGCTTCGGCCCCGCCTCTGTCGGCCCCGCCTCTGTCGGCCCCACCTCTGTCGGCCCCACCTCTGTCGGCCCCGCCCCTGGCCCCCTCAGCCCCGCCCCCGTCCCTCCTCCCCACGGCCCCCTGCGGAGGGTTCCAGGCCATGCACGCCGCCGCCGCGCCGGTCGGCCTCATCACGGGCCCCGGGGCCAGGAAGGGGGGCTCGGACGTAGCGGAAGATTGGCGCCTCCTCCCCAGGTCGGGGCCCCCTCCGGTCCCCCGGAGAAGGCCCCCCCCCCCGGGGGTCGTCCAGAGGAGGTTCTCCTGCGACCTCACGGTGCCCTCCATCAAGCTGAACCGCTCCGGGATGAACACAAACGTGCGCGTGAGCTCGTCTCCTTATCTGAATATTGAGGACGTTTTTTTTACTACATGGACAAAAAGGGTCTTATAACAAGAACAACAAAACGCTTATTAAAAGTTTTTATGTGTGTGTGTGTGTGTGTGTGTGTGTGTGTGTGTGTGTGTGTGTGTGTGTGTGTGTGTGTGTGTGTGTGTGTGTGTGTGTGTGTGTGTGTGTGTGTGTGTGTGTGTGTGTGTGTGTGTGTGTGTGTGTGTGCGTGCGTGTGTGCAGGACAAATGGACGGTCGTACTCCAAGACGCTCCACAGGGCAGCACCAGGAGCATGGCGGCGTTCTGCCTGTCAGCGTCCATGTAAGACACCGTCCCGCTCAGCAGCCCCCATTTCCTTCATCCCTCTAGTCTAGTTCATGGTGAATCTGTGTGTGGCAGAAGCCAGTTGTAAGGGAGATGCGCAGCGCGCTGAGAATGTTGTGTATCTGGTCTGGTGTGACATGTTTATCCCCATCTTTATTCATTATTTAATAGGGTTAGGGTTAACCCTGGCCCACTGCTCCTTACCCCAACCCCAGTGCTAATGCTTTATATAATAATGCTTTTATTTAATCTAATGTTCATTTATGTACCCTTATGTCCCTTTATGTACCCTTAGATCAGAAGTTTATAAGCACATAGAAGAGGTGTCTGTGTGTGTGTGTGTGTGTGTGTGTGTGTGTGTGTGTGTGTGTGTGTGTGTGTGTGTGTGTGTGTGTGTGTGTGTGTGTGTGTGTGTGTGTGTGTGTGTGTGTGTGTGTGTCAGTGTCTTAAGGTTGGTGTTGAGTGTGTTTCGTTCCCTCCCTGTGCGGGGCAGGCTGGCGGTGAAGTTCCCCCACGGGGACCAGGAGGGTAACCCCGGTGTGGTGATGGCCCACCTGACCCCCAGACCCCCCGCTGTGCTGCAGCAGGCCCAGCTCAACTTCATCGTGGCCAGCGACTGGCAGAACTGCCCCATCCCCTACCCCAGTGCCTGTAAGAGAGCTGACACACACACCACACACACCACACACACCACACACACACTCACGCACACGCACACACACCACACACACACACACACACACACACACACACACACACACACACACACACACACACACACACACACACACACACACACACACACACACACACACACACACACACACGAGCAGTCTCACTCACTCACTCACTCACTCACTCATCCCTACACAGACACACATATGTCACTTAACGCATACACACATTCCTTAACACACGTGCTTTCAGCCCTCTAGAATAGTCTGGGTGTATCCATAAACAAATTATCATTACATGCTAATTATCTCACATTAACTCTACTGTACTCCAGGCAGTGTTCATGTCCTCCAACTATGTGTACACCCTGTCATCTACTGTTAACCATGGAGATAATCCTGGACCCTGGAGGCTTTTTGGGTTTGTGAGAGAATGAGCCCTTTGCTCTAAACACACCCCATGTCTTTACGTCCCCCCCCCCCCCTTCCCCAGTGAACAAGACGCCGAGGAACCTGATCGACACCATCGGCGATGTGATGGACATCCCCGACCACACGCGGCCGTACTACGTCCTCAAGCTGTGTGACTCTGAGGAGTTCCTCCAGAAGTATGTTATATATTCACATTTGCTTTTAGGGGATTTTGCTGACGCATTTATCCAAAACAACTTGCAACCCTTCATCCACGCATTCACAGCAGAGTCAACCACGCAGGGCGACAGTTTATGTTAGGGTTAGGTGTTAGGGTGAGGTGTTTTGCTCAGGAACACCTCGACACTCTAGCTAGGATGAGCCGGGGATCAAACTAGCAACCTTTCGGTTTCCATTCAACCAGCTCTACCTCCTGAGCTGCTGCCCCCCAGGGACACACCGCGCCTGGCTCAGTCATGGTTCCACGTCGACGCAACGCAAGGACCAAGCAGACGCTGCAACGCAGTCGTGAACCTGTTTTGGTTCTGCGTCGGGGTTTAGTGAGCGGACCAATCACAGCCCTTGCTGCTGCGTGGCACGGGTAACATTTTTGGGCGGCGCATGGTTCCACATCAGGGCCTGATGTCTCCTGAGCTATCGCCGCCCCTCACACTCGTTATCTCGTGGGGAAGGTCCCCATCGGCTGGTCAACAGTTTTCATGTGGATTGGAGGCTGTTGTCCGTGTGTGTGTGTGTGTGTGTGTGTGTGTGTGTGTGTGTGTGTGTGTGTGTGTGTGTGTGTGTGTGTGTGTGTGTGTGTGTGTGTGTGTGTGTGTGTGTGTGTGTGTGTGTGTGTGAATGTCCCTTGTGTGTCTTCGTGATTTAGCGGACCACTTAACGCCTGAGTCACCATCAGAGCAGAGATGCAGCTGATAGCTCAACAGCTGATTCATACAACTTCTATGGCCCTCTTCATTATCTAAAGAATCTCTCAATGCTCCGCAATGTTTCGTTTACGACCATGCCATCCTTTATACTTGTGTAACACCCTATTTTAATCATCATTTGATAATTTGACCGTTTATTTAGCGTTAAGCAGATGTGTTTATCAAAAGGACTTTCATTGAATGTATTTCAAGACAGTTCCAAACATAAACTCTGATTCCTCAGAGAAGTTGGCCCGTTTTCATTGACGTCTCCACATTGATCCAGGATTAAGGTTCTTGACTCATCCAACTCCAACCCAACTACGTGACTCTCCTCGTAGTTTGCAGTTTTCCACCAACAGCGTGTCTCACGTTATGAACCTCCCTCTGCCACAGCGACGAAGCTCTGGGCGACCACGAGTGCATCCAGCGGTACCAGAAGTTCAACCGGGACGTCCCACTACGCCTGCTCCACATCAGCCACGTGAATCACAGCCTGGCCCGGGACGTGAGTGTGTTCTGCCCCATGGGAGCCTCCAGGCCTCTGCTTCATGACCACACACAGCAGCAGCAGCACACACACACACACACACACACACACACACACACACACACACACACACACACACACACACACACACACACACACACACACACACACACACACACACACACACACACACACACACACAGAGCTCTACTGTTGATCATTCACCCAGGAGGAGGGACTGGGGATGGGCCCGCCTACGTCCAGAGTGTGTGTGTGTGTGTGTGTGTGTGTGTGTGTGTGTGTGTGTGTGTGTGTGTGTGTGTGTGTGTGTGTGTGTGTGTGTGTGTGTGTGTGTGTGTGTGTGTGTGTCACACCCCAATGTTCGGTTGACCCATCACCTCCAGTGTTTTTTGATTTTTTTACTGCAGCGATCAGGAAGTCACATATAGATGCGAGTAAACGTCTTTGCTGTCCTTTTGAGTGTTTGTTGAGGGATAATGTGATGCTAATAGTTGGCTTATTATTTGATTGTATTTTATGTATAAAAATACATGCCTGTGTAGTAGTATGTAGTAGTGAAGTATGTCTGTAGCACATTTCACATGACAGGCGTCGGCTCTCAGTGCGTACTGTAGTGAACAGTGCTGGAGCAATGTGCAGCAGATATTCACGCTCTGTTCCCTGAAGATGGAGGATGACAAGGCCCCGTGCCATCTCTGCAAATACCTGGGCCCTGCCCTCGTCTTCTTCATCTCCAGGTACAAACACAGGCCCACAAACGGCTCGCTTTTAGATTTGATTTTGGACGTCGCAGAATGCAGGCCATGCATTCAGTCGCTCTTCTTATTCTCTCTTCATTGCTCATGGTAAAACTGTCAACACTAGTCTGTTGTGGTTACAAACACGATCCTGTCAACCTGCCTGCGTGGCTGTCTGGTATCTGTCGATACCCTGCCTGTCTGTATGGTTGTTTTTGTTATCTGTCTCACTTCTTATCTGTCTGTCTGTCTCCCTTCCTGTCTGTCTGTCTGTCGGTCTGTCTGTCTCTCTATCTGCCTGCCTGCCTGCCTGCCTGCCTGCCTGTCCTGTCTGTCTGTCTGTCTGTCTGTCTGTCTGTCTGTCTGTCTGTCTGTCTGTCTGTCTGTCTGTCTGTCTGTCTGTCTGTCTGTCTGTCTGTCTGTCTGTCTGTCTGTCTGTCTGTCTGTCTGTCTGTCTGCCTGCCTGCCCTATCTGTCTGTCTGACTGCCCAGTGTGTCTGTGGTTCCAGGTTGAGTCTGCAGGATATGCTGAACCGATACGCCCGCGAGGTCAGGGAGCTTCTGAAGAGCCAGGTCAGTAGACTAATGCCGCGTTTCCACTGCAGGGTGCGGTACGGTTCGGTTCACCTCAGTCCGGTAGGGAGGGGGCGGTATAGCCCAGCTCAGTTCCGAGGTTGCGTTTCCACCGCCGACAGTACCCTTTATGGTAGACCGGATGTCGATCGCCGCGGCAGCTACGTAAACATCGTGACATCATAGCAGCGCGACACAGTGTAGCCTGCTCAATAAAAACAATGGAAAAGTTGAACGCGACACATTAAACCAAGAGCTACCATTACCATGGAAGTCGTTCAGCCTTTATGCTTTTCATATGGCAGTTAAAACGCTTGCCCAAGCAAGCGTTTTACGCAACATGTTCATTGTAAAGAATAATATCTCGAGGCTACTGTTTGTTTGTTTTTATCCCAACGTTGCCCGGAAGTGACGATTCTGTCGACCAATCAACAGAAGCGGTGTGTAGTTCGAATTTTCCGGCACCCTTTCAGGCGTCTCAGGATCCCAACGGAGGAGTACTGAAGACGAGGGCAAAACGAGTACGGCTCAGTCCGGGTCACGCCCACTTTTGGCGATGAAAACGCAATCCGTACCGCACCTTTGTGAACCGAACTGTACCGCACCCTGCAGTGGAAACGCGCCATAAGAGTATCACCTGAGTAGACCTAGAGCTTCTGAAGAACCAGGTCAGTAGACTAAGAGTATCACCTGAGAAGCCCTAGTGCCCTTAACTCGATTTAAGGTCACACCTGTGTAATCCCTGAGCACTAGACTTAACCTTAACCTTAACTCTAACTCTAGGTCCTATCTGTGTATCTCTACACCACTAGAATTAACCTTAACTCTAACTTTAGAATACTCCATTTATTGTCAAAAGTCATCAGCACATTTTGTTAGTATTAATTTGTTAAGGAAAAACACTTTGTTTCGTTTTTGGTTTGTATGCTTACCTTGGTACGTGTGTCAATAAAGAATTTCTATCAATCAATCAACTGGGTGATCTGGGTGATGAAACCATCGCGGCCGTTTCTCCCAGTCTTACGAAAGACGCAAAGCTATTTGGCTAAATAACTTCCTGGTAACTGATGGGCCAAGGAGCATTTAGCGACAACAAATGTGAACAGCAGCATTTTAACACTTTGGTCTTTGTGATAAGACATTTTGGAAAGTACTTTATATCTTTTAATTACTTGTTCAAAGATTATATTGACAGTTTAGTGAAACCAGGAGAAACGGCAGCAATGGTTATATCACCCAGACTGGTATTGTCCTTTAATGTTAACTTTACACTGTAATACGTGTATTTATTGATATCCTTATTGTGTAAAAAGTGTTATGAGCCCTCTTTTATATGGTGTTATCCATGTGTTTGAAGCCGTCATTCCCAGTGTGAGAAGCATGTTTGTAACCAGTGTTATCCCTCATTTACATAGTTTAATACAAGTGTTTAATTTCCTGATTCACAGTATAATAAACGTTATGAGCCCTCCTTTACACTGTGTAGTACATGTGTTTAATGTCCGTTATTCCCAGTGTAATAAGCTTGTTTAACCAGTGTTATAAGCCCTCCTTTACACTGTGTAGTACATGTGTTTAATGTCCCTTATTCACAGTGTAATAAGCTTGTTTAACCAGTGTTATGAGCCCTCCTTTACACTGTGTAGTACATGTGTTTAACGTTGTCATCCCCGGTGTAATAAGCGTGTTAGTAACCAGTGTGTCCTCCCTCAGCATGGGATGAACGTGAAGGTCATCGTGGAGGTGGTGAGGACCGTCAGTAGCCTTCTGTGTGGGGTCACCTCACAGCAGCTGGAGGAGGCCATTGGCATGCTGAACCGGATCAAGCCCATCCCCTTGGTACGACGAACGGACCACAGAACAACATGGCGGACTGGGCTTTGCAATTCAGATGTGTTTTTGTGTTGTAGTCCTGATGAATGAGTGGTTTTACACTCCAAAGCATCGATTGAGTTTATATGTCACGTAAACACAGGCAGAAAACTAGGATTTCTCTACAGTCAAACCGGGCTTTACTGATGCTCTTTCTACACGGAGGAAAGGTCACTGCCTCGTTCCACTGAGCCAGTTTATAATTTCCATTCTGTTTTTTATTGTTTTTCCAGGCTGGTAAAGATATGCAACATTGTGAGATGGGTGAGTGAAGCATTTTAAATCCACACACGGGGACATCCAAACCAAAAGAGGGGGAGGGAAACAAATGCATTCTTTTTGTTCCGCTGAAAACTGTGTATGCACAGATTACCTCCACACATGAAGTTTCAGTGTCACCTACCTTCCTCCACAGTGACTCCAGCCCTACCCACACTCCTTCTAAAATGACCTTTCATTTTCGTTTTGTTTGTTTTGTAACTTCCAAGATATGCCATATGCCCTTTTTTGATGAATGTGTTAATCCAAAAGTGTGTGTGTGTGTGTGTGTGTGTGTGTGTGTGTGTGTGTGTGTGTGTGTGTGTGTGTGTGTGTGTGTGTGTGTGTGTGTGTGTGTGTGTGTGTGTGTGTGTGTGTGTGTGTGTGCGTGCCAGTGTTGGCCCTGCTGCAGCAGGGTCTGCTCCAGCTGCTGAAGGTGGTGTTCGACAGCTTCCAGTCCGACTTCAGGGGCCCGGCGCTGGGCCACGACGCTGTGCCCCGCCGCATCGAGGACAACACGGAGATCTTGCAGTTCACCTCCGCGTCGCTCTACAAACTGCAGCCCAACTGGTTGGACAGGTGGGCACACACACAGGCACATATGTACGCCAGCATGCACGCACGCACGCACGCACACGCGTGCCCGTGTCGTTATTCTTGTTTTTACTAGACACACATAAACAACAAGACCACACTCTTGCAAACCGTTCAATAAGCATTTAGTGCTGTCAAGTACAAGCACACACACCACGCACGCACACACACACACACACACACACACACACACACACACACACACACACACACACACACACACACACACACACACACACACACACACACACACACACACACACACACACACACACACATATGCATACACACACACAAACACACAAGCATGCATTCAGAGAAATGATAACAAAGCAAAGTCCCCAAACCTGAATGTCACATTGAAACACATTCTGGGTTGAGCAGTGGTGGTGAACTATGTGGATTGTCTCTGTCATCCTTTTAGTTTTGATTACTTTTCCATTTCCTGTGTTCTGACACATGGAGGGAAGAAGCTCTGCGAGGCGGCTGTGTCGGAGAACATCAGCACTGCGCTGTCGCTAGGCAACAAGATCGAGTGCAACCGAAAGTGAGGGCGTGATTGTTTACAAAATATCACCCGGTGTGTGTGTGTGTGTGTGTGTGTGTGTGTGTGTGTGTGTGTGTGTGTGTGTGTGTGTGTGTGTGTGTGTGTGTGTGTGTGTGTGTGTGTGTGTGTGTGTGTTTGTGACATGTCTCTGCCTGCTGCAAGAATCCCTGCCATCCTAAAACTGTCCTTTTAGTTTGTCTCTCCAGTTCTTTGTATCTTAGAAGTGTGTGTGTGTGTGTGTGTGTGTGTGTGTGTGTGTGTGTGTGTGTGTGTGTGTGTGTGTGTGTGTGTGTGTGTGTGTGTGTGTGTGTGTGTGTGTGTGTGTGTGTGTGTGTGACTGAGTGATTGTGTGTGTCTGTCATGTGGGTACTCATGTGTATGTGTGTTTGGTCCGTCCCAGGATGGTGTTCCCTATGCTGGTGAACAAGCTGCCCTTTGAGTCCATGCTGAGCTTCCACCTGATGGGCTGCAAGCAGGGCAAGAGCCAGGAGGTTCTGCGCTGGGCCGTGCTCCCCCTGTTCAGCTGCAGGTACCCCCCGGCCGCAGCAACCGCTGAACCCTTTAACATATTACGGTGTTGGAGTACACATACTATTGCATATCATTCACACAGCCGTCACAGTGTCAGACCCAGTGTGTGTGTGTGTGTGTGTGTGTGTTTGTGTCTCTGTGTGTGCGTGTGTGTGTGCAGGGCCCTCGTGAGCGGGACTGTGCTACTGGGCATGTCCACGCTGGTGGAGCCCCCGGGCCCGCCCACCCCCTCCCTGACGGACGGCCTCCAGCCCACCGGGGTCATACTACAGGTCAGCCCCCCCTGGTGGACACATCACAAACGGCACCTATTCCGTCCCCTGACCCAGTGTGGCTAGTGGTACGGTTAGGTGCGGTACGGTTCGCATTTCCAACAGCAAAAGTGGGCGGGGTCCGGCCATAGCCACGATTAGCCGTACCTATTAGTCAGTACTCCTCCGTTGGGGTACCAAGCGGCCTGAAAGGGAGCCGAAAAGTTGGACAACGGCCCTTTGGTTCAAAAGCGACTGCAAAATGCCCTCAATGTGAATGTGTCTGGTTCTAGCTGGACTTCCCAGATGAGTTTGAGTGGCGGTACCAGAGGCCTGAGGCGGTGCCGGGGGTGGTGCTGTTCAACCAAGCCGTTTGAGGAGCTGCAGAAGAAGATGGCGGCGCTGTCTAAGAAGCACTGCATCTGCTTGTGAGTAGGAGCAACTCTCTTTACTTATATCACAGGTTAGCGATGCGTTAGTGGGTTTGACTGCCAGCCGAAGGGTTCCCGGTTCGAATCCCAATGTGTGCAGTCGGTCTGTATAAGACGCCTTGCCCCGTGTGCATCCATCTGGATTATGTGTTAAGGACTTTACTTAATGCCAAACAACTAAACGGTTAAACGTCCCTTTCAGATGTGTCTTTACATTTCTTAAGATAACTAAATGCTTGCTTAGTCCCTCGGTTCTCGCACCGTGACCCATACCTCCGTGTGCCCCCTCCAGCCTTACGGAGAACGAGCGGGCCTTCCTGTGGTCCAAAAGGCACTGCGCCATGCCGGGGGTCACCTCCCTCCACCTGCTGCTTGGTGGAGCCCCCTGCTGGAAGCCCGAGGACCTGCCCGAGATCTACGGCGTGGTGGACCACTGGCCCATCTCCACCCCCGAGGAGGCTCTGTTCCTGCTGTCGGACAGGTGGGGCGCCCGGAGCGGTCACGTGACCTGGGCAGTCAGGTGGTCGTTCTGAAAACCTTGTGCTTCCGGAAGTTGTGTTGAATTTCACTTTTTTTTTATAAAAAAGAAGCTCGTTTTTTGTACGATTCTACTTAACTCCGACATTTGGCGAGGGAACATATCAGTGTAATTCGATTCGATTAATGTTTTGGAAAATCAATCGTTGTGCCCTGGTGTGATTGGTCGACAATCACAGAGGCTTATGGACGGTGTGGTAGATGGAGTCATGGAAACAAGTAAACGTTATGATACATAGCACATTGCCTCAGCAATTAAGGTGAAACATTGACATTTATGGTTGCAACACTAATTAAACGCTATACCCTCGTCAAAGATTATGAACCGACGGGAAATGGTTTGGCCGTGATTACTTTTGGAATCAGTTCATGAATCATTCATGAATTGATGTATTCAACACAACAATGAGACCAAGATTAAAATGCAGCAGGCATTACAGAACACAATTCCACCAGCAAGTCTTTGTACTTTAAATTGATCTTATTGTTATTATTTAATTGGGTTATGTGGACTTGTACTGGATGCTCTCCCCTTTTTGTGAACCTAGAACTGAACCTAGTGATTGTTAGTTCTTGGCACTTAGTTCTATGAACATCCTTACTGTACCAACAGCGATATATTGTTTCTTTTTCTTCTGACAAACGTACATATTGTTAGTCGCTTTGGATAAAAGCGTCTGCTAAAATACCTAATACATATGTAAATTAATCAGAATATTTGTAGTATTAGTTGATGAAGTCCTGTCCCGACTCCCGGTCCAGTTTTCAGGACCCCACTGTGAGGCGGGCTGCGGTGCAGCTGTTTGAGCAGCTTTCCCACGGACAGCTGGAGGTCTTTCTGCCACAGCTGGTACAGGTATGAGCAAGCCCATCTCCTTCCCAGGGCAACCCAAAAGATTAGCGTAGAGTAGAGATCTTATTTCCCAGTGTAAAACAGTCGAAAGAGGACTAGATTCAGCAGTTCTAATCATTAAATATCTTTACTTATTATACAGCAGTTAAGCAAGGCAAGGCAACTCTATTTATATCGCACTTTTCATACACGAGGCAGACTCAAAGTGCTTCACATAGAAGTTCCCACTTATTTGATTGGACAAGAGGCCTTCCATGAGTGTTGCAATAGAGTAAAACAGCACTGGGGCTTTTAACTAGGCAGGTATCAATCCATTGTACAGGTGTTTCTCATAACAGTTGATCATCTCATAACAGACTATTAGATTGTAGGCTGTCAAAAGCGTCCGTCAACAGACTCTTATTTGACTGTCAATAAACTGACTTCTATTCGTTCGTAGGTTGAGGCCATAGGCAGAGTGCAGCAGCTTCACAGCTGATAGTCAGTAGAACAACTCCCTCTGCTGTGATGTTGCTTAATTTTACATTTCTTATTTAAATGATCCTTTAACATCTTTAAAATGTGACTCCTGCCGAGGTTGAGCCCTCCGAACAGCGTGGACGTGTCTTGATGATATTTGATGGAGTGCTATTGAGATCCGCTGGCCTAGCCTTGAGTGATGACGTGGTGTGTGTGTGGTGTCGGTCTCTCCCCTGCCAGGCCCTGAAGTATGAGTGGGAGCTGGACGGCGCCCTGGTGATGCTGCTGCTGGACAGGTCTATGAGGAGCATCAAGATCGCCCAACAACTGTACTGGTGAGCAAGGCCATGCTGCAACCGTCCTCTGATACCCAAACACAACGTAGTGTCAGGGGGAGGAAGTAGGCTGGCTTTACTGTTTGGATATGGATGGATGAGTGCTTTATTCTTCTTCAAGGGGAAATCTGGTCCAATATTAATATAAAAAGACGTAATAATAAAAGTATGAATACCGTCTCAACGGAATCAATCAAGAAGTATAACAAAAAAACAAAAAACATTTATGTTTACCGCATTAATTGTAGTTCAAGTGTGTGACACCAGACCCTGGCCTCAGAGCTTACTGCACACTGTTTTGTTCACCAAAAGTCTTCACCATAGTCTGTCTCGTCTTTGTGTCTGTCTGTCCTGGTGGTGGGTCGGTCTGTCCTGGTGGTGGGTCTGTCTGTCCTGGTGGTGGGTCTGTCTGTCTGTCCTGGTGGTGGGTCTGTCTGTCCTGGTGGTGGTGACGGTGGCAGGCTGCTGGTGGATGCCATGCTGGACAGGCCCTACCAGGCCTGGCTGGGGAAGGTGCTGGCCGCCCTGAAGCACTGCCTGGGCCGCGCCCTGAGGAAGGAGCTGGAGCAGCAGGCCCAGCTGGTGGTGCTGCTGACGCAGGCCGCCGAGAAGGTCCGCCTGGCCGACAAGACCAAGCGCAAGGTACGGTGCCCGGCTCCTCAGCCACTGCCGTCACCACCATAGGCACCGCGTCTGGTTGTTTGAGGGTCCGACGGTTTGTTTGAGGGTCTGACGGTTTGTTTGAGGGTCTGACTGTTTGTTTGAGGGTCTGACGGTTTGTTTGAGGGTCTGACTGTTTGTTTGAGGGTCTGACTGTTTGTTTGAGGGTCTGACTGTTTGTTTGAGGGTCTGACTGTTTGTTTGAGGGTCTGACTGTTGGTTTGAGGGTCTGACTGTTTGTTTGAGGGTCTGACTGTTTGTTTGAGGGTCTGACTGTTTGTTTGAGGGTCTGACTGTTTGTTTGAGGTTCTGAATGTTTGTTTGAGGGTCTGACTGTTTGTTTGAGGGTCTGACTGTTTGTTTGAGGGTCTGACTGTTTTTTTTTAGGGTCTGACGGTTTGTTTGAGGGTCTGACTGTTTGAGTGTCTGACTGTTCGATTGAGGGTCTGACTGTTTGTTTGAGCATCAGACTGTTTGAGTGTCTGACTGTTTGCCCCACAGGAAGTGCTGGAGAGGGAGCGGTGGAAGGTCAACGACTTCTTCATGGACGGGAAGACGTGCCGCCTGCCGCTGGACGCGGCGGTCGAGGTGAAGGGGGTGGACGTGGAGGTAAGGAGAGACCTGCTCAGGACCATATATGGGCTCGTACATCAGGATGCATCATGGGATTTATTTGTTGGCAATTCTCCGCCATTTTGAGAGTATTCAAAAAGCGGCTTACAATACGGACTTTCAAACCAACACAATAACGGAAATCCCAATGGTCCTCTGCTCCCAAAATGGAGGCGGTTTGCGGTATGACATTGTGACGCACAAACCCTATTCTGACCCTGGAGGAGAGTGTGATGCTCCGTGCTCTTGTGTCTTCACCAGGCCTGCAAGTTCTACAACTCAAACGCCGCGCCACTGGACATCTCGTTCATCTGCACCGACACCCTGGCCAGGAAGACCAGGGTGATCTGCAAGGTGGATATTAGTACCTTGTATCTTCACGACGTTGGGGAGCCGGGTTGAACCACCCAAGGGCCTCTGTGACTGATAAGGAGACCATGTGACTGTGAACAATAACGACGATCATAACCAGATGATGGCATGAACTGATCAAGATAATGCACTATCGCATGCTATCTTATCAAATAAAGTGTGTGTGTGTGCCTGCGTGCGTGCGTAGTTGTGATTACATTTATTTAGGTGACGCTTTTTGTCCAAAGCTACAATACGTGCATTCAACAATTTAGATGTAACCCAAAAGGTGCAGTGACGTTGGCGTGTGCATTAAGTTACCAGTGTGCCCCAGTGACCCAGCAGTTGTGTTCCTCCAGACCGGAGACAGCCTGCGGCAGGACGCGCTCATCATGCAGATCGTGCGCGTGATGGACAGGCTGTGGCTGGAGGAGGGGCTGGACATGCGCATGGTCACCTACAGATGTCTGTCCACCGGGAAAGACCAGGGTCAGCTGAATCGTTAATCCGTCTGTTCGCACGATAGCCCCCTTCTTCATGGGCCTGCTATAGGGACAGATGTCTAACCTCATGTGTGTGTCTTTATGTTCACCATTCCATTGAGCTGTCAGGCTTTTAGAAGTCCCTTCTTGTCCGTCGTCTCTTGCTTTGAATTCATATTTGTACGTTAAAGGTCCAATATTATACCCCCATGTGTGATTGGGAAATCTGCCTCTTCTAACATCACAAGTGGACGTGCTCACCTAGGTGTATGATGGACACATCTGGGTGGACACGCGCCACTTGTGATGTCAGAAAAGGCTGATTTCCGAGACAGCTTTTAACGACTAATCACACTCACAACTGGTGGTATAATATGGGACCTTTGATAAGGAGCGGGTAAGGTTTAGGGCATCGGGCTCAAACCATTGGGATCTCCTGTGGTGTTCAGGTCTGGTGGAGGTGGTGAAGGACGCCGTCACCCTGGCCAAGATCCAGCAGGAGTGGGGGCGCGGGGGGGCTCTCCGACAGGACACCCTGGAGAAGTGGTTCCACATGAGGAACAAGACCAAGGACAGCTACGATCAGGTCAGAGCCCTAGCCCCACCACGGCTTTAATTGTGAGCAGTGATTCCTTAAGATGGATGCTATGGGCATTATACGCCTAGCGGCCATTTTGGATCTGATGGCTAGCTGAGTGAAGGGGAACTGAACAGACCTGGCAGCCATCTTGGTTCTAGGCAAGCTGGGTGAAGGAACTGAATGGATCTAGCTGTGACCTTGGTTCTAAATGCTATCTGGGTGGAGGGAACTAAATGGAACAAGCAGTCATCCTGGTTCCATCTTGGTTCTGAACGCTAAGCGGGGCTTGGGGGATCTGAATGTGGTATTCTTCAGATAGCATTTAGATCCAAGTTGCCTCTTAGATGATCATAAATCCATGCCGAGCGGCCGACTCGACCAGCCAAACCTTGATGCTCATTCAACGTGTTGCATGTGTCTCGGTGCCCGCAGGCCGTCCTCAACTTCCTGTACTCGTGCGCGGGCTGGTGCGTGGTCACCTTCATCCTGGGCGTCTGCGACCGGCACAACGACAACATCATGCTGAAGCACAGCGGGCACATGTTCCACATCGACTTCGGCAAGATCATGGGCAACGCGCAGAAGTTCGCCAACATCAAAAGGTATGTTTCAGGTCATAATAATTAATAATTCATGAAGTCACGAATACACAATTCATGAAATATATATCAAATGAAATATACTTCTAATCAAAGTTGTGACAAGAAGAGCTGGTACAAACATATGCGAATGGATCAAGTACCTTCAAATAGGCTCCATCTTTGGCTTAATATTTCTTCTATTTAGTCATCTAAGCAGATGGTTTAAAGCGATATACAGTGAATTCTGAATACCTACCTCCATCAGGTTGCTGGTAGGTGTTTGGGCACCTTGCTCTAGGGCATAAAAAAAACTGCAGACACTGGGAATCAAACCCAATACTTCTTGGCTAGGGGGGTCCAATCCCCCCTAACCAGTATAACCTGACCTCTGGGCTGAGCGGTGTTGTGGAGCTTTAGAAGACAGCAGTGTTCTGATGCTCATCTAGTTGCTGTTCAGCATAACAAGCTCAACTGACTTAACGTGTGTGAGTGTGTTTGTTTGGTGTGTGTGTGTGTGTGTGTGTGTGTGCACGTGCGCGCGTGCAGGGACCGCGTGCCTTTCATCTTCAGCTCGGAGATGCAGCACTTCATCACCGCGGGGGGCCGGGACCCGCAGGGTCTCCACCGCTTCGTGGAGCTCTGCTGCGACGCCTACAACGTGATCCGCAGACACTCTGCCCTGGTGCTCAGCCTGCTGGAGCTGGTACGCCCACTGCCATCGTTAACCTCAGCTGCACCTGTGTCCCCTATATCTATAGCCCTCACCTCAGCTACACCGATATCCTCTACATCACTAACCTCACCGACCCCTCTATATCCCCTTTATCTACATCACTAACCTCAGCTACACCGATATCCTCTACATCACTAACCTCACCGACCCTCTTTATCCCCTTTATCTACATCACTAACCTCAGCTACACCGATATCCGCTACATCACTAACCTCACCGACCCTCTTTATCCCCTTTATCTATAGCTGCACTAACCTCAGATACACCAATATCCCCTATATCTACATCACTAACCTCACCTACCCTCTATATCCTCTGTATCTACATCACTAACCTCACCTACCCACTATATCCTCTATATCCTCTGTATCTACATCACTAACCTCACCTACCCATTATATCCTCTATATCTTCATCATTAACCTCACCTACCCTCTATATCCCCTATATCTACATCACTAACCTCAGCTACCACAATATCCCCTATATCTAAATCACTAACCTCAGCTACCCCAATATCCCCTATATCTACATCACTAACCTCAGCTACCCTCTATATCCTCTATATCTATATCACTAACCTCAGATACATCTATATCCCCTATATTTATAGATAAACTGACCCCCCCTACCTGCACCATCCTCCGCTATCCTCTAAATCATCACCTATATTTACACTAATCTCAGCTAAACAGCGATATTCCCTATATCTGTAGCTGCACTAGCCTCAGCAAAACATCTATATCCACTATATTTATAGCTAATCTAACGCTGTGTGTGTGTGTGTGTGTGTGTGTGTGTGTGTGTGTGTGTGTGTGTGTGTGTGTGTGTGTGTGTGTGTGTGTGTGTGTGTGTGTGTGTGTGTGTGTGTGTGTGTGTGTGTGTGTGTGTGTGTGTGTGTGTGTGTGTGTGTGTGTGTGTAGATGCTGGGTGCCGGGCTGCCAGAGATGAGGTCCATCACTGACCTGCAGTACGTTCACAACAACCTGAGGACCCAGGACTCAGACCTGGAGGCGACCTCTTTTTTCACCAAGTGAGTCAGCAGCAGACACGGGGTGGAACACACAACCTCTCCCATCGGAGGCCCGAAACACTACTAGTCCTTCCTCAACACCTGCATCATGGAGGCTAGACATGAACCTACCTTAACACGCCTCATCTGGGATCTAGTAGTCCTACTAGGTGACATCAGGGCTTCTGATACAGTAGTCCTACTTTGTTACAGCAGAACTTCTGATCCAGATGTTCTACTCTGTTAAAACTTCCCGGGGGAGACTGCTCAGAGCATTGGCCGAAAACTAGAAACCGAAAGGGTGGAGTTACGCCTTGTTTCCTGTTTCGATAAGGAGATTCATACCAAGGGAAACCCATGCAAATAAACGAGTGGATAAAGCTTTTAGAAGGGACTTGACCAAGTGTAATTCTACATAATCCTCCTCCAGCAACTTGATTGGTCAAAAAAGCCTCCCATCAGATTCTAGACAAATATCCTAAAGTCAGATATCTCAGACTGCAGCACCACCAGCCGTGTGTCTGTCCCCCCAGGAAGATCAAGAAGAGCATGGACTGCTTCACGGTGAAGCTGAACTACCTGAGCCACATCCTGGCCCAGGGCAAGAAGGAAGGGGCCACGGCCCCCCCTTACAGCCCGGGCCCCGGCACCATCAACAGCAACAGCAGCTCCAACATCCAGGAGGTCCTCATCGACAACTACAGCACCAATGGCAGGACTGTGGTGAGTCCTGCCTCTCCAATCCCCATCGGTCCAATAGATTGCAGATTGTAGTTAATACATGTTAACAAATAAATTTGTTTGTTACCTATGTATCCCGAGACACATTTAGGAAGGGTGTAACAGTGATGTGGACCAAATTAAGTAGTTTTTAGTTTAGTG
The DNA here is from genome assembly GCA_900291075.1 of Melanogrammus aeglefinus. Taxonomy (NCBI): domain Eukaryota; kingdom Metazoa; phylum Chordata; class Actinopteri; order Gadiformes; family Gadidae; genus Melanogrammus; species Melanogrammus aeglefinus. Next base: position 36,673 of record OLKM01001350.1, on the reverse strand, counting down.
TGCGTGTACGCATGCGTGCGTGCGTCTCGGCTGGTGGTTCATCTTAATGAGGCTCTATACAGCACAGTGAGCCGTGTGGTTGTCTGAACCCTTGCCCTCACACCAGCGTGTTGTGCCACGAGCGAGCTACCGCTGTGTGCACTTCCGTCTCACCGAGTCTTTGATCAGATGTGTGTTATCGGTGGTCAGGGTGAACCGGCTGGCTGCACGGGCTGAAACACGTGTCTCTGGAGAAGACAGGACTGGCTGCAGCTACAAGGGTCCTCTACAATGCGTTGTTGAACAGGCTGGGGAAATGATCGCTGGTTCCAATTAAACAGGAAAAAGATACCGACATAGGAATACAAAGTCTTTCATTCCACTATCAGGGATTCTCCTGAGTTTAGGGCATAAGGCGGGAGGGAAATCAGCGGTTGTGTTGCATACGCTAATGTATGGACACAATTGTGCGGCGCAATTTGTCTGTAACTGCCCTTGTTTTTTGCTATGAAAATTATACCTGCACTATAATTGTATTCTTTTTTCATTCATGATGAAGCCTTTACCAAAACTGATTTCCCCAGGGACAAACAAAGCAATCTTTATTCTCCTTTTTAGTTTGCTGCTTATACAGAGTAGAAAACCTTGCTACTCTACATTTACAAGTGCCTGATATTTCCGTTTAAGATGGCGGAGCCAATCGATTTTCTACTCCTTTACTTTCATGGGCAGACCTTTGAGGTGAGGGTGACCATCGACGATGGTTATCTGACCATCAAGAAGACCTTTGGGCAGTTTGAGCTGATTCACAAGCAGCTGCAGAAACACTTTATTGCGTCTACTCTACCACAGTGAGACGATGACACACTCACTCACTCAAAAATACACTCACTCACGAATTCACACGAATACACACTCACTCACGAATACACACTCAAATCACTCACGAATACACACTCACTCACTCACGAATACCCACTCACTCACTCAAGAATACACACTCACTCCCTCAAGAATACACACTCACTCACTCACAAATACACACTCACTCACTCATGAATACAAACTCACTCACTCACTCACAAGTACAGTCACGAATACTCACTCACGCACACACGCACGCAAGCATGCACCCACACACGCACGTGCACACACGCAGTTCCCACCATTCTCCCCTTTTTATGATTTTTGTTTTGTAACCTGAGGCATTTTTTCCATCTCTCTCAGGTTCCCCTGCTGGTACAGAATGTCCTTCAACCCGGGCAGGAAGATGAGCCTGCTCAACAAGTACTTCAAGGAGCTGTTGAACGGGCCGGGCAAAGGGGTAAAGTCTTCCCCTTACAGGGTCACACACCGATCACATGCTGAACAACTAGTCACCCAGCGCTGTCTGTCCCTGCCCCCCACAGAATGAGTTTGTCTGCAGCTTGTTACTAGACGGGCCCAAGACAAGTGAAGAAAGTCCAATCAATGGTAATGGTAACTTTTGCGGAAAACCAAATCGAATCAGGAACCAAATCTGGCTCCTTCTTCAAATAAAAATAGAAATAAAATTGTCATTATTTTGTACCCGTGTGTGTGTGTGTGTGTGTGTGTGTGTGTGTGTGTGTGTGTGTGTGTGTGTGTGTGTGTGTGTGTGTGTGTGTGTGTGTGTGTGTGTGTGTGTGTGTGTGTGTGTGTGTGTGTGTGTGGGGTTGCGTGGTATGCAGAGTGGGGTATGGGATGTGTGAGGCATGGGATGTGTGTTGGCTCATATCTAAATTAGAATTTCGATATGAGTCCTTAAATACATTGACATTTCCTGCTTTGTAGAAGGAAGTCCTCAGATCCAGCTCTACATCACGTATGCTGAGAACAAGCTCTCAGTCATGGTGAAGCACCTAAAAAACATTGTAAGTATGTGCTGCTTCTCCCATAATGCAATGCAGTAATATTTCAGGGTATAATTCACATCGTTTGTGTGAATGTATCTTATTAGCCAAATTCATGCATACATTCATTCCATTTTGTTATTTAGTATAAATAATTTATACTATTTCGACTTCTATCTCTGGGTAAACTGGTATTTATCAATAAAATTGATTATAATAAAAATAAGTGTTGTCATTAGATTCATTATTAAATTATACTTCCAATGCCTTTCCATTTGTAGTGTGTTTCTGCTGCTCCACGAGTGGTCTCTGTGCTCACATCAGCTCATATTCCAGTCTATACTTTGTTATATGACCAGCGGACGGCCAACGGCTCCAGCCCAGACCCCTACGTGGTGCTGAATCTGAACCAGGACCCCCAAAAGCCCCTGAAGAGGAAGACCAAGGTGGTCCGCAGCAACATCAACCCCACCTTCAACGAACTGGTAACCGAACACCCAAAGAACATGCGTACCTCGTTCTGCCACAGCAGATTGAGGCAGGGGACGAGGGCATGATAGGACTTTGTTTTATCGACCTTTGCCTCCTGGGGTAGTTAACATTTTCCCATTTGTAAAGTTCTTCCGTGGGACGTTTCACCCCCCCCCCTCCGCTCACAGCGATGTGGGTGAAGCCACAGTTATGGCCTGTATCTGAGAGTTACAACAAGTGGACTCTGACCCGCAGAACGTTCCCAGGCAGTGTAAATCCACATCCCATAATGCCGTCCCACCCTAAAAACCTTTATGGTTGCCGATGCCGTATATAGACACCCATCAGTGGCCAAACCAGCTTGTTTGAGTAGCCTTTGGTCGTAGGCTGGTCAGAGAAGTAAAAGGAAAAAGTGTACGAACAGTGTGAATTTGATTGCGATGACTTTAACATTATGTTACGTATAATAAAAATATATATTTTATCCACAGCTAGAATACCGAGATGTCACGGTGAATGAACACACAGTGCTGAATGTGAAGGTGAAGAGCAAGAATAAACTGGTGGCAGCCACCAGCATTCAGCTGGGGGATCCGTATCTGGACCAGGAGAAGTGGCTGCTGCTCTGCAGCGTTTAGTTCACCACTAGCGCCGCTAGCTGTAGTGACGGGATAGGACCACAAGAGGGCGACAGCAATATTGCAATTCTCGGAATGACGGAAAGGCAACACATGGGATTCCCATGGAAACTCCTGACAGAGTTGGAGAACAGAACAGCCGCACTGAAGAATGGAACTGTGGAGTGAAGGAGGCTCATTCGCTGGCAAACCCTGCACGCTCCTAGTAGACTGGTTCTATGATGTTACGAATGCTGTTGGGAAGCAAGACAACAACTCAAAAAGAGACGGACCACTGTGATTGTATTTATCCTGGACCTGCTGACCCGTTTTAGTTGTATTTTCTCCTTTTTCTGTTTCACCTGTTTTATTTTTTAAAGGGCACTCCTTAATCTGACTGTGATGGAAGATTGATTTAGGGGACGGAAATTAATGAACTATTCACGAAATAATTCTGCAATGAAATTACTGTTTGTTTGCGCGCGTGTGTGCGTGTGCGTGTGCGTGCATGCGTGAGCGTTCCCTACAATCCCCTGGGGTGATTAGGAGCGTGGGTTGTCTACGCTTTAGCCTTTTGAGTGTTGTATAATGAAGTAGCACGTGAGTTGTGATGCACTCTGGGAGCCGCGGCGGGCTTCTCACTGTCTAGACAGGGCAGCAGCACCTGTCTTCGCTCAGCACACCTTGCCTTCATGCGCTCCGTGTCTGGTGGGTGTCCAAGGGTTGGCTGCATACTGACCCTCACCTTCACCCCGCCCTTCTCCCCTCAATACAATCCACACTTCATCTACAGAGGAGCCCGCACGCACTACTTACTGACGCAAACTGTCCCGTGCGTATCAGACATGCTGATGATGATGATGGATGTGGATGGACTGCACTGGATTCCCTCCGTCCTCACAATTCATCATAATGTACTGTATATAGACCTCTGCCATTCATTTTAATCTCATATCCAAGTCGGATGGCAGGCGAGCGCCCATCCGGATGAAAGATGCGTTTACCTGTTTATGCTTCGTATTTGTTTAAACCAATCACGTCGCCGGAGGCGGGACTAATGCCGAACCATTAATGTTTAAACAGACACCACACATTTGCAAGTGTCTGCAAAGGTTACAGATCAACACCGTGCAGACTGACCACTTTAGAAAATACACGTTCTGTTTATGAAAGCGTACTCCACTTGTGCAGATGAGTTTTCTATGGTCTAGACTTCTGGTTCCCGGCCCCAATAGGTTCTGCTCCAACATTGTAGGATCGCCGGATCCGAGGTTTACTATTCATAAGACTTTCCATTGACTTTTGCACTAGAGACACAGCTCCTCACTGCAGCCGTGTTGCATCCGCCTAACAGCCTAGTGTTTTGATGTGGTCATACATTGTTAATACCGACCGCGGGGGGACTCCCTTCGTCTTATTGTCCCAGCATTAATAATGTATTCACATGTGGTTTTTGCACATGCGATCGCCGTCTTCAGAGAGCCATCACACGAGTCCCGCCCCCCCCCCTGATACTGCCTACTTATGAATGATTCATGTTGGCTTCTCTCCCGCCTGCTATTCTGCCATCGAATCATTACCACGGCCCGTTAGTGGTGAGCACACAGAGACCTTGTATAGATTAGTGTTCCTCTGAAACCGTAAGGATCTATTTTACTGATGTTTTTTGAAAAAGAAGAAGAATTACTCTCTGCTGCACCGGCAGAGTCACAGACTATGTGGCACATTTGTCCTCTGAAAATAAAAGGTGGTATTTATATCTCTGGGGAAGGAAGAAGTCATTTTTTCTTTAATTCTATTCTGTTTGTGGGGCCACCAGCTGTAGCCGTGGTGAGGTGTTGCTGCTGCTGACAGGAGCTGTTTTTAGGAGCACCACACGAAGACGAAGAGGGAGGCTGGGTCCATGCTGAACCCCTCCCTGGACAGCAGAGGCAGCCAGCGGTACCCTGCAGGCTCAGTGGAAGGCCAGGGTTGGCTTTGAGTTAAACAGCAGTACGTAGGCCTACAACTCGGGTACACTTTGATGGTGCAAAGTATATAGGGAAATACATGAGTAGGCTTATTTAGTTGTACATGTATCTGCCTCTCTCTCTCTCTCTCTCTCTCTCTCTCTCTCTCTCTCTCTCTCTCTCTCTCTCTCTCTCTCTCTCTCTCTCTCTCTCCCCCCCCCCCCCTTTATTTGAAATGAATATTGGCATGCATGTTGTTTTTCAACCTTTTTCATGTGTACACACAAAAACACATTTGGCCCGACAACAGAAACCACAGAGGCAATATTGCATTTCGCTGAATATACCAGCATAGAGAAATACAACACGGGTCACAGAGTGACACCTCAGCCCTGTGTCCTCTGGCCCTTCCTGGGTGCGCTGTCCCCCCTCACCTCTCTTAATGCTGCTGAAGGCCAGGCTGTACTGGCCCACCAGCTCGCTGGACAGCAGACCTGTCTGGTCCCGCACCGAGAAGCGCAGCAGGCTCAGCTCGGGGTCGCTGATGCTGAAGTTCATGGAGGCGTTCCAGCAAGGACTCAGAGCTGCGGAGACAAAGGTGGAGGGAGAACTGATAATGTTGTTTTTATTTCGTGAGTAGAAGTAGTAGTGGTCGTACTTTAAAAAAATATAGGATGTTTGAGGCATATCGTGCATGGTGATGCGTCACTGATGCACCAGTGTGCAATAGCACTAAATTTTTTGAAAAAGTTGGTAGTAATGATTATTTATTTCATGAGTAGCAGTAGAAGTGTGGTCATACTATGAAAAAAGGTAAAGACTAATCCTTCATGTTATTGTAATTAGCAGTAGGCCAATCAGTGGCCATGGTTTAATTATAAACAGTAGCAGTTGTAGATGGATGGATGTTGTCAGCGTTGTACCCATAACCCTAACTCTAACAACTATGGATGCATGGTGATTCAAAACACCACTGATGCATCAGTGTACCCACTGCACAGAACCGTGTGTGTGGCGAGTTTTGGATCAAATGGACCGGTCACGGCTACACTCCATGGCACACTGCTCCTAAAAGGCAATCCTGTTTTACAATTTAAAGGCTCTTATCATCACAGCTCACCCGAGTGGCCTGATGGCAGTCAACAGGAAATTAATTCCAAAGGAGGAAACCGAAAGAAATCACTGATGCAAATGAAAGAAAATCCAAAGCCAATTGTATTTCTCCTAAACTGGACTGCTTTACACAATAGTATTCTGAGGGTCCTCATCCTAACTATGGCAGCAAAAGACTTGTTGAGAACACACTCTGTATTCAAAGGGTGCCCTCCACCATCAATCCAAAGCAATCAATCCCACCACAGTCTGGGCTATAGTGGACACTTGTCAAAACAACGGGCATTTGGCTTCCCACCACACACACGGCCAACAGAAACCGAACCTCTTGCGGGCCATTAGCGCGTTGGCCTGACTAAGGCATCGACCCTGACCTGAAGTACAGAGTCACAACATATCGGTTAAGTGGTTCCTCATAAAGCCTCAATGTCAAGCGTGGCACAAATTCCTGCTGATTGACGGACTGCACGCTCTCTCATTGAAACCCCCCCGAAAGCCACTTGGAGCGAAGTGAAGCGAAGTTGAGATGGGGTGGAGTGGAGGGGATACAGCTCAGTGCAGCCCCCCGACGCTCGGGCCGGGCCAGGCACTCTGCTCATTCTGCTCCACGTTTAACTCTGGCTCTCTAGTTCACCCACATGATTCCTAGTAGTAGTACTAGTAGTAGTAGAGTAGTATTATATGCATTCTTTCACACACACTATGATAATGGTGTGCTGTGTTTTAACACAGATTATTTTTTGTTGCAGTGTTTGTGTTGTGTTATAGTGAAGGTATTGTGTAACAGTGATTTGTTTGTTTTAGAATGATCGTTTTGTGTTGGTGTTGGTTTTTCCGCTATGTTGATCCATTTGGGGGCCGTTTGATCTTTATGTCATACACTGACTGATTTGTGTTACCATAGTTGCGGTCTATAACAGAGTATCACTGTATCTTCTGCAGTCTGTACGCCACCTTGTGCTCCTATTAAAACACAGCAGTACTTACAGTTCTTCACCGTATCCGTGTTCTTTCTGCACGCAGAATGCACACCATGGACCTCCACTCTGACGAAAGAGTCCAAGGTCTTCCCACTCCTGGGAACGGGAAGGTGGGAGCCACTGATGACCTGCAGGAGGACAGACGGATGGGTCAACCGATACAGGGAGGAGAGACGTGTTGAAGAGGGGCAAGATGAGCACCCAAAGCCAGGGCCGATAAAGGATGAGCAGCAAGAGGAGAGGGATGGAGAGAGAGGATAAAAGAGGAGAGGAGAGGAGTAGAAAGGAAGAGAGAAAGAGGAGAGGGCAGGCGGAGAGAAGAGGAAAGAGGAGACAACGGGAGAGGGAAGAAAGGACAAGAGAGGAGAAGAGAAAAGCGAGGAGGAGACAGAAGCAGAGGGAGAATAGACGACTGGAGTAGAGTGCAGTCAGTGGAGAGGAGAGGAAAACAAGAAAATAAGAGAGCAGAGGAGGTTGATGACACCGGTCTACTGAGGGACTTATCTGCAGTCCTATCACACTGCGCTCTGATCAAAGGGAAAATCTGTCTGCACTTATCCGGACATGCCCTGCTTGCTACCATGTGCTGCTTCAGTGTCCAGTGCGCAGTTACGCTACGCCATTTCACTCCTGCCGGCGAAGAACTTCAGTTTGACATTAGTATTTATACTCAGTGTCATGATACGTTGCTTTGGGCTTCTGTGTTAATGAATTTCTGTCATTTGTTTCCTTTGTCTCATGTTGATGCCTTATTATGAAAATAAGTGTTTTCTTGTCACCGTTGTAGACTACTTCTTGTACAGCAGTAGTGGTGACCTAGAATAAGTTTTCCTCTTAAGTACTTGGAGTCCCGGGTGGCGTGATTGGGAAAACGTAGATAATGGTCGTGTATCTGCGGGGACAGGTGGGGCCTATAACGTCTGAGTTTCAGAGTCTATCGCACTCTGGAAAATGAGCTGGAAACCATCCAAACCCTTTAACGCGGAGGGGGGGGGGCATCAACACAACATCAGCCTGTACTTCACGGCCACTTGTTGGGAAGCCGGCGTCTATCATTGTTTGCCTAGCTCTCGCTTTGTGTTGGTGCTGCTTTGTGAATGACAAACTGTGGATGATGCAGCTATTAAGTTGGCTTATTGGACCCTGGAAACCCAGCATTGCCTCTATTATCTGCCCACTAATTCTCACCATACCCCTCGTCTCCCTAGGCCAGCCCCATGCAATGCCTTTGTCATACAAAATCCCCTCAGTGTTGTACACACATAAGAGACCTGGGCAAACGGGCCTCTAATGGGCTGGATAACAGCCATTGTGGTGGATTGGTTTCATAAGGTTCCACCCTGCGCTGCGATACACACACACACACACGGGGGGCGATCCATGATGAACGGCCATGTTTTGCGCGTGCCAGCCCAGTTTTAAGTATTCTGACGCACTCCGTAAATCCCTGTGATTCTCCTTTGGACAGCAGGCTTTTACAACATTTGAGGTCATCTCCATAAACGTTGATTAACCCTCTGCACATACTGCTGCATCATCATCACCGTCGCTTTCCCCCCCCCCCTTTTCCCCTCGCTCCTCCAACCTGTTCCTCCTGAGGAGTGTCTTCCCATGAATCTCAGCAGCACCAGGGCGATGCAGCACTTTCAGCAGACCAGCACATTAGTGGCTAATGGAGCCCGCCTACTGAGGGCTGAGAGTTTGTGCTTAGGCATGTGTGTGATACATCGCACACTCTGCGTGCACACAACAGCTACACAACTTGGTCCTAAGGTGCGGCACGTCTGTTCTCAACTAGCGTCTGTCCACCACAGCGAACCCACGCAGCAAATTGGATTCCTTTAAGTCTGACAGGGAACCCCAGCGGGGGGGGGGGGGGGAGGGGGGATTAGCGTTGAGCGCCGCGGCCTGGAGGGGCCCCCGTACCTTCAGCAGTAGCTGTGTGGGTCTGGGGCCCTGCAGGGAGGAGCTGGAGTTCCCCTGCTCTGACCGCCGCAGCGCCACAGGCTTCAGCACGTAACCGCAGCGACCGTTGTCCTGGAAACGACCCCCGTTCAGGTCCATGGCCAGACCCAGGGACTGGAAGTTGAGCGCCACTGGGAGGGAAAAAAAAACAACACAACAACAAAGACACACAATAGTGGTGACACACACGCGCGACAGGGAAGATAGGTGCAGCGCCACACTGCGCCAACTGACGACGTCGGTTTGACTAAATAAAACAGTGTTTTGGTTGCACCCTGTGGACACCCTTTTCTATTCCGGCATCTGTTTGTTGAGTAGAAGGGAACTGTAAAACCAGAGCCTCCCACGTATATCTTCGTGGAGGTTTCCAACTGGCTGTGGTTTGTTCGCGCTGATTCACATAAACACAGTGGCGTGATGAAAGTGTCCTCATTACAGGACGGATCATTTCACACAGATTATGTGTGCGTGTCTGTGGGGGTGCGCCGCGATAACCAACAATAAAGTGCGATGAGACACAGTGGAGGCGAGCAGCAGATGTGACCACGTCAATATATTTCAATTGTGTTCTGTGTCAGCGTGGCTCTGGCACCGGCACTTCTGGGAACCGGAAAAGAAACAGAGATTGATCCAGCTTTGTGCAAAATAACACCTGCCACTTCTCTGCTTCCCCCTCCCTCTCCAACCTCACACGTCCTGTGGGGGGGGGGGGGGGGGGCGGGGGACTGCTTACTGAGCCTTGGCTGAGGAGTTGATCTACTACCCGGTCTCCCTGGGGACTTAAAGAAGTGTTGACCTCCATTTTTCTCGCTGGCTTGATGGACACACGGCAAGAATCAAAGCTGGCTGGTTGGCTTCTCCGGGGGGAAATCAGCGAGTATTAAAATCGTAGGTCCCACTGCCTGAGAGATTAATTGAGTGAAAGCGCTTTGCAGCGAGACAGGTGGACCGACAGGAAGACTAGTAGAGACCAGATTGGATGAATTGAGTCAGTCTGGAGGAGGCTTACACCATCTGTGCTGAGCTGAAAGATTAGTACTAATGTTAATAGTCAATATGTTTGGTGTGTATTGTGTTATTGTAGCATTGTCACAAACAGAGAAACGGAAGCCTATGCAAACTGCAGAGAGAATCCCACAAAAACAAGTTATGCTGGGAGCCGACAAACACAGAAGAAAAAACAGAAACGATTGGCTGTCCGACGAAGATTTAGCTCGGGCGATGTTTCTGGGGTGTTTCCAGATAATGGAACTCTGGATAAAGAATGACTATTGATACTCTCCACACAGAATGTTTACCTGAGTGTAACCAAAGCCCGCTCTACGTGATTGGTCAATACTACTTGGACAAAAAGAGAAACGACAAACGGAAACCAGAACGCTTCGGATACTGATATCTTGTCCCGTTGCCTACAGATTCTGCATTCATATGCAGATATACGTTAAGAGATATTAGTAATGGCGGGAATGCGGGCACAGACCAAATACATTTCAGCTTCCTGGCAGAGACTTTCTGGCAACAAAAAGAAAGCCAATTGTAGGCCTATATAACGATTTGGTCAAATAAAGCAGTCCACTTTAAAATGCACATATAGAGTTGTCAGTGAGTGCAGTGTGGATATAAATGTTAATTAAATCATTTTTCATAGCTCTGAGTTTGTAACTACCATGGTCCTTTAAGAAAGGCATAGATCGGGCCATACTCTACAGCACTCAGACAAGATTAAGGTAGACTCTCCTCTTTTCTTCCTTAAGTCTTTAAGGATTTAATTGTTATTTGAAAAGGAAACTCAAGAGACTTCAGTGGAAGTCAATTCTCTGCAAGATAAAAAAGCATAAATGTATGATCATTACTTCAAACTGGCTTTGATTTCCTTGATACATTCAGATAATCCATTACCCTTCTGTGCAAATGTGAGTGTGCAAGTGTGTGTCCAATTGAGTATGTGTGTGGGCTTGCGTACGTGTGTGTCTGTGTGTGTGTGTGCATTTATTTCTTTGTGTGTCTGTGAGTGCGAGTGTGAGTGTGTGTGTCTGCTTGTGCAGGTGTGTGTGTGTTTGTGCAGGTGTGGGTAGTGGGGTGTGTGTGTGTTCAGGTGTTTCTCTGTGTGTGTGTGTGTGTGTGTGTGTGTGTGTGTGTGTGTGTGTGTGTGTGTGTGTGTGTGTGTGTGTGTGTGTGTGTGTGTGTGTGTGTGTGTGTGTGTGTGTGTGTGTGTGTGTGTGTCCTACCTAGCTGAGAGCCAATGCTCCAGAACTCCTGGGGGTTATAGTTGGAGGAGGAGGTCCTGGAGCCTGCTGGGTAGATCCTGCTGAGACACCTCTGGTTGTGGAGGATGAAGTCTGGACCTGGTGGGATTCACATTCACATTCACCAACTTATTTTGGGTTGTGTTAGGCCCAATCCCATTTCTACCCCTTACCCCTTCGCCTTACCCTTCCCCTTACCCCTTCAAAACAAGGGGGAGGGGTAAGGGGTAGAAATGGGATTGGGCCTTAGACTCGTGTAGCGATGCCTCTTGGACCCTGGGGAGCAGGGGAGGGTTTACGAAGGGTTCAGGAGGCCTTGGCCTTACTCATTGCACCAAGCCTGATTGTAGGTGTTTGTTGGTCAGATATCCGGGGCATCTGGTCAACCAACAACAGGTTGTCTTTGGAATGATGCGATTTAAAAGTTTTTCTTGAATTAATTCTGTGTAATTAATTGTTGATTATTAATTTAATTATGTCATGCTTTCATTTAAACTAAAAGTATATTGTACTGTTTATGACCTGTGATAACCTGAATACAACATGGTCAAAAGTTATTTGCCTCACCATCACTAAATCTAGTTTGGGCCATACTAATCTGTGGTTTGCATCCTTGTTGAAATAGGAAACCTCTCCATGGTTATTTCGATTCTCATTCTCTACACAGACTCGCTTGGGTAAAACCTTTTTTCATTAATCACGCTCGCATTAATCATGTTTATGTTATTTTATTCATGAAGGCCTGTGTTTTGTGAAGTCTCAACAGTAGCAACAAACACAGTAGGCTTTCAGGGTCTGGGAGGATATTATGTGTCATATTCTGTCAGCAGGGGCCAAGTTTACTGAATTATTATTGGCAAAACAACATTCTCTCACAGCAAGGCAGGGACAGTTTATCTGATCATAATTCCCTCAAATCATTTTGACCTCCTTTTTATTCTCCCCGGATATTGGGGGGCTGCTTTTAGTTATTCCTGTTTACGATACGTAAACAGGAATAACTAAAAGCGTGTAAGTGTTTATCGACAGCCAATTCAATTTCCAGTTCTTAAACAGTGCTTTTAAGTGCTTACCATTTAAGAAAAGCATAAACTGTTACTATAAAAATTAATCATAAATAATTTCGGACGCATTGGTAATTACTTAAAACAAAGTAATACTTTATGTTCCTGAGCACAATTTAATCTTGATTGGACCCTCTGACCTCCCGTTCTCCACTCTGTGGTCTTACCTGAGGCTCTGGCGAGCTTGCGTGCCTTCTTCTCCCCTATAGAGGTGTTCTGGTGGGGCGTCTGGTGGAGCCTGGCATGGCTGAAGCTGGTGAACTTCACCGACTGGGTGTAGATGACCAGGTCAGACAGAGCCTCTGCCACCATCACCTTCTTCACCTTGGGTACATAGCCGTGAGTATCAGAGCACAGGCGGTTTGCTACGCTGAGACTGGAGCTTCATCCTTGTCCTCACTGAGGCCACGGCTCAACTCTTCCTCACTGTTGGAAGCACTACATCCAAGCTCTTTCGATGCTTCCTTCTCTAATGTGTCCCTAAGATGAGTCGACACTGTAATATGCATCCTGGGCCCTGACTTACTTTTTTCTTTTGTTTTCTCAGAGACCAGAACTTTGATGGCTCTGCAGATCCCTCGTCTTCCTCGCCTTCCTCTCCCTCCTCTTCCTCCTCGCTCTCGTCTGCCTCCCTGCTCGCTGCCTCCTCCTCCCCCGCCTCGTTGGGAGCTCTGATCTTTTTGTTCTTAATGAGAACCTTGTACTTCAGGTCCTATCGACCCTCCGCACAGGTACACGGTCACACGGAGGCATGGGTGCACAACGTGCATGAACACAAACAGGCACACACGTGCGGTGTGCACACTCACACACACATACATCTCGCAGTCACACACACAAATGCACATGCAATCCCAGGCTGAGGTGTCCCTCCTAACCGTCTACCCAAGGCACTCGTTTCTCGCTAATTATCAGTGGCTCAAACGACGATCAAAGAATACATTTTCCTGACACAACAAGCAGCCCACCAGTTTTTCTTCCTTCTGAATTGCCAAAACGTTGCTTTGCTTCAAAGAGTCAGTCAGCAAGTGACCCAATGCACATCAATGAGTTCACAGAGTACATCTATGTTTGACAGAATACAATGAATAACTAACGAGTGAATGCAGGCACTGCTGCTGCTCGTATGATTCAACAGCCATTATTGATTGCTCAACTTGCGTCGGACTGCCCTCCCTATGTGAATGAACCGCGGGAAGCAGCAGCTAAATCACTTTGGTGCTCCTCAGGGGGAAGCCGCCATCGCCATGGAAATAAGTGACCCACCCACCACAGACGAGGATGCAAACAAAAATAAATACAGCTACGCCAGCCCTCCCAATCTATAGCCGTCTGTGCAGTATCCATCTCCCATCCGAATTCTAAATACCTCGGCATATTATTCCCGTTGGAAATTACAACGTTCACAATGAAAATTATAACCTTCAACGCGTTCGCTGGCACCGCGCTCCCTTGTTTTTAGTGTCGTTTCACAGGATGATGTATTCGTTTGAAGGCAGCACTTATGGGGTGATTATTCATGGCATCTGCTGAGGCAGTGTAACAGGGTTAATTTAAGAGTGATTATTCAGATAAATGTGTTTTCCTAAGCCCTTGATATCGCTGAAGACTGACAAAGCAGTTGACGGACAATAGGTGCATAAGCTTGCCTTTGTGGTGCCTTTGATGACTCGGTCGAGTGTTTGAGAGCCACCTCGTTTCCGCGAAGTGGAATGCATGATAATTGACGTTTTTTATATTTATGGCGACATTAGCGTTCGCTAGCTTGACTCTCTCTGCAACAGTGGGAGCATGACAGCACCTTGTGAAAATTGATTAAATATAGCCGCGGGTTATGTGTCAAGATCACACTGCTAATGCTGGGGTTTCCATTTAATCCTGTGCCTTGCACACTATAAAGATACTGAAATTGATATGGAGGAGCAAATCATGTGTGCATACTCAGGATAAAACCAAACGGCTTTGTCCCTGTACTCTGAACGCCGTAGGAGCAGAAACTCGGCACGAGAAAGAAGACATTAATCCACTTACCCAAAGTGAGCATTTCCCTTCAATATTTTTGTGTTCAGTATTTAGACAAATGGAATGGGTTTGTATCTTTAAACCACACACTCGCTGATTGTCAACATTCAGAATGCAAATTCATTTCAACTTAGTGCTAAATAATCAACTGAGAGAATAACAATGGCATCCATAGCCGGCTAAACTCTGATTTAGTCCATGTTCAGAGCTGGTACTAGAGACATGGACAGCTCTTCACTGGATGACTCTCTATCTTCACCAGCAGGACAAACATTACACACAGGGGCAGCTTTTCTTAAAGCCCCCTTTAGCTGACACAAACCTCTGCAGCATGTTTTACAGAGCGGGCTGATTGTAATTAAGGTTCTTACATTTGGACTTGGCAGTTCTCCAGAGGTGGGGAGATCCAAGGGGGTTTTAAGTAGTTTCTCCCCCAGAATGGAGATGAGGTACTGGGCCATGACTACCTGCTGCTCCTGGCAACAGTGGTTCTCCAGCGAGAGGATCACAGGGTAGGGAGACACCTTCGGTTAAAGGAGAATGAAAATTCATGGAAATTGTTAACGGTGTTTGCATGAATATTTTAGAACCTCGCCGCTCTCTTGCATCAGGAGCACTTGGTCCTATTCTGCTCACGGGGAAACATTAAAGAGAGTATGCTCGGTCCACGAAAACCCTGCCAGGCAGAACATGGCCTTTTAGAAGCAGGATTAATTACAGCCAGTGTAGCACTGCCTGCATGAGGTCCTGCACACATCTCCAAGGTGAACACCCCAGTGTGCGGGTGATTCCCTAACCGTGGCGACGAGGGCAGCTTCAGAGAGTAGCAAATTAAAAGCTGCATTCAGAACTTTTCGACATTCTCTCAAATAGTTAAGAGCCGCTAATACCAGGAATATGAAATTCGCTCTGCCTCAACATCCTCACCACCACCACCCTTAGCTCTCCCTCTCCGGCCTTTGAAAGTGCACTCTCTGTTTTTGAATTCTTGGCTGACAGCTAGTCCGGTCCACCTCCTGGGAGGGTACCGTGGGAGGTGAAGGGGGTTTCCCAAAACCGTTCGGTTTTGGGAAACCCCCTTCACTTCCCACGGTACCCTCCATTTTGGAGGGGTACGGTCAGGACCCTAGTCAGACCCGGGGGGGGGGGGGGGCCGCGCCACATGCGGTTACCTCGAAGGCATGTTGCTCCACAGTGCTCACGACGTCCCTAAAGAGGATCTTGGTGGTCAGGGTGTAACCGTGGTACACGACGGGCTCCGTGTTGGGACCGTCCCAGCAGTCGATCTCCAGACAGCGGCAGCCCTTCCTTAAGGCGCTGTTGAAGATGAGCATACACACACACCACACACACACACACACACACACACACACACACACACACACACACACACACACACACACACACACACACACACACACACACACACACACACACACACACACACACACACACACACACACAGCACATAAACATAAACATGACCACCACACACACAGCCATTAGCCATTACACAACCTTAGTTTTAACAACAACGCATCAATTGCAAAACATGATCGCATTTTCTTATAACAGCGAAATCTTGCAAAGATCCTTGCTTTCCAGAATCTCTCCGCTCTCCGGTATCGCGCCAGAAACATGCTTCTCAGCCCCCCCCCCCACCTTACAGACAGATCTCTCCGCCCCCATCTAGCTGTCTTAATGACCCCTTCATTAGCTAAGTAAACCACATCTCGCAGCCCACAGGGTAGGAGGAGCAGCCTGCGACGCGGGCAGATGGAGAGCTCAGCACTTCCTCAGGAGCAAACGCACCGTTTCTGCTGCAATCAGCCCTCCTGGTCGTTTACCCCCCACCCCCTTTGTCCGGTGAACATACAGGGATGCTTCTAGTCTATTTTACAGCAAACGCTAAAGGAGAGGGCTCCAAAGGATACATGTAATGGGATGGAAATGGTGCATTTCATTAGATCTGAATATATGCTGTGTGTTCAAAATATTAGATTCTATATCTTTTTATTCCAAAAACCTAGTTAAAATACCAGGGGCCAATCAAAGAGGAGGGTTGGGCGGCTGGGCCAGCCTGAGGCTCCCCATTGGCCACGAGGGGCTGTTGTGGTTTTGATCTGCATCAATGCATGTTGGGTCATTAACCACAGTTGAAGGGAGAATATGCGGCCGCTACATCGTATGTGCTTGCAAATCCCAGGGAGCAGAATTAAATAATGCATTGCAGTGTAACCTATATAAAAAGCCAGATGGGGCTGGTTGCCTCCAGTATGTGATGTCATCAACCTCTTAACTTGTAGTCTTTATATTCCTACTTTCACTGATTTTAATTAAGATGCAATTGTCCATTGCTGATATAATTGAATATGCTATATATTACATTTATTGGAAATAAATTAATATATTTAACAATTTGCACCCCCTTATGATAGAATTCTTCAATATTTAGGACTGATACTTGATAAGTTATACAACAAATATGATACAGATTTAAGACATTTTCTGTTTATAAAAGCATATAATGCATGAATAATAATTAAATTAATTAATTTTTTTCTAAATAATGTTGGTTTTGCAGTAACAAAAACCAACTCTGTCCTAGAACCCACAGTGTGAGCATTCATAGTGTCCATGTCCATGCAAGAACAGTGTTTACTGTGGTACCACATCAGAGAGAGAGAGAGAGAGAGAGAGAGAGAGAGAGAGAGAGAGAGAGAGAGAGAGAGAGAGAGAGAGAGAGAGAGAGAGAGAGAGAGAGAGAGAGAGAGAGAGAGAGAGAGAGAGAGAGAGAGAGAGAGAGAGAGAGAGTTGTAGTGGCAGTGTCGTAGCTGTTACCTAACATAGGCGTCCAGGTGGCTCTTCCCCACGAGCTGGTCTCCGGTGAGGTAGGTATTGTGTGAGGTGGAGATGAAGTAGTGGCAGAGGGGCTGGTCCATGTCCTGGTAGACCACCATGTGGCTCTGGTCCAGCACACTGCAGTCCTTGGACTCCATGTAGCGGTGGAACCCCTCGAAGGTCATGGCCCGGTCGGTCCTCGCTGAGGGGGTGGGGGGGGGGGGGGGGGGGGGAGCACACCCAGAGACCAACAGAACATAAACATGACCACCATCAACACACACACACACACACACACACACACACACACACACACACACACACACACACACACACACACACACACACACACACACACACACACACACACACACACAACCTAGACCCATGTTGCCTTAAACTTAGCGCATACATGAGAGAATGTGTTTTAGAGTACATTCCAAACAAAAACATTGAGAATGTTTTGCGAAATTCATGTTTGCGAATGAATTTCACGTTAACGGTGTCACAGCCTGTTTATTGTTGTCGCCCCGTTATCTGCCGGCTGTGAAGAAGGCATTATGTCACACTGGGCTGCGGGCGTACTTGGTCCATTGGCCCACAGATGGGTCTGACCAGATGTGTTCGGCCTCTTCTGCTTTTGTTTGTCGTCCCCAACCCTCTCCTCCATCCCTCAGGCACGAGCATGTGTCGCCAGAGCACTGTCTCTAACTTGCCCTGATGGATCTTTAGCGCCTTAAGGCACGCTGTATAAGATGGAGACGCATGAACACAGATGGGATCCTGATCGGAACAAACAAACAGTTCTGACTCCAGTCCCCGGCCCGTACAGTCACGTGACTCAATCATTCAAAGGCTCCTCCGCTTTCTAAGGTGACTGGAGTGTAGAGGAACTAGAGCTCCAGGGGAGAGCATGATTCACGGCCTGTCAATAATAATAATAACATTGCCCCATTCTTTAGCACACAATAAGTCAGTGGATGGGTAACGGAAATAGAAAAGAAAAACAACAACAACACAAACTACTTTCCCACCTATCGAACGGCCCGACCGTCACTCACCTGTCTCGTCAATCTCATATCTGTCAATCAAACGCTCCACCGTCTCCTGGTTGGCTGTGAGCTCCATCTGCTCCCTGTGGAGGAAGCGGAGGAGGGAGCTGGCAGCCAGGGTAAGCTGTTCTGCGGTATAGCATTGGTAGAGGCGTTGGATCTCAGCCCGTCTGGTGGCCGGACGCGCGGTTCTCTTCATCATCTATGAACCTGGGACCTGGAGGAGAGACGAGGGGTTAGGACAGGATCAACCATCTTTGATTGATTTCCCTTCTGATGTCAGGTCTGAGTCGGAGCTCTCTCTGTCTGGCTAGAGAGACTCCTCAGAGTGAGGCCTTCAGAGAATCAGAGATCAAAAGATGTTTCGTCTCCCCACAGTCTTAGACAAATCTGTTTCTATTTAAACGGCGCCAGCAGTGAAGAAGGGCTCGGAGGGAATTGAGAGCAACGCCAGCTCTGGGCGTGAGATCCACAGATTCCTCCTCTACCTGAGAAACCTGACAATGGCTTTTAGTCTTCGACTTCTTCCCCTTCTCCTCTCGCCCTCCCCACACACTGTGTCTCTCTCAGGGGGATTCAGTCCCCTTCATCTGTCACCCGCTCCTTCCAGCACGCCGTATCACCGCTCACGCTCGTCAAACAGCGAAGCAACAGCCTCTTCTGGAGTCCCCCCCCCAGCTGCGCACCTCCATCACACACTTCAGTCGCTTCCACTAGACCTTCACACACTGTCATTTCTGGGGTGTTTTCCCCTGGCTCTGTGTGAGGAACATTGTCTCAAAGCACCATGTAACGGGCCCCACCCCTCCTGTGTCGCTTTGTCATTTGCCACGGACAAACACGGACACGCACACATATGCACATACAAACACACACACACACACACACACACACACGCACACGCACACGCACAGACACATACACATACACAAACACAGACAGGCTCAACACTTACACTTGCATACACAGACACGGATACACACACACACACACCACACCCACA